>PVJO010026430.1:0-20934 GCA_004026905.1 Hystrix cristata
TTAGATGTAATTATACCTGTCATCAAACATATTCAGGGGTGTCTTAATTAAACCAAATATGACAAACTGCTGCAGGTCTTCTCAGAACAATAGCTGTAGGCTTTTGCCTTATTTTCACAGAATATCACACAGAAACACACTTTAAGAAACACACTTCGACTGTAGGTTCCAATGGATGCATCTTAAATGATGTCATGGAAACAACTAGTTATTAATTTGAAATGTTAATTGTTTAACAAGCAATTGTTTTTGTTGAAAGACCTATAATATCATTCCATTAAAGATGACTTTAAAAATCATTAATAAGAATTTACAAAATCAAATATTTATACATATCCATGGCCCCAAATCCTTCTTAGTTCTGATGTTCGGATTAAAAAAAAACAAGTAGAATAAATGTAATTCATACATATTCTTCATATTTTTCAATCAACTGCTTGACTATTTTTCTCTAATTTCTCAGTTCTTTTTTAATGAACTTTTTAATTATGGTTCATTAGCCTTAAAATGTTCATGAAATTGTCAAATTTTTTCATAGCTATATTTCATCATCAATATATTTTAAATTGTTGAATCTTTAGCTGATCCATCCATCCATCTATGTATTTATTTATTCATTCATTAGTTTATTTATGGGTGCTGGGGATCGAACTCAGGGTCTTGCTAAGTGAATACTCTAGCACTGAGCTAAATCTTCACCCCACTATCCATCCTTTTAAAGGATCAACTCAGAATACATTTTGGCAAATGCAATGTCACAATTACATTTTATATTGACTTGTAAATATATTAGATCAAATGTTTTACTAAGTACTTGTTTCCTTTAAACAATTTTAGCACTTGTTCTTGAAATTAAAAAAAAAAAAACTTCAGTGATTTTTTTGCTATGCGTGACTTTTTTGAATATCTTGTAAGATGTAGGTGCTGAAAAATCATACGCTTTCACAATTTTATTCATTTTCAGGATATTTGCTCAATTTGCACACTTAAAGAGGGTGCCTATAAATTTTCTTAAAATCAAGGTATTCCTAGTTATAGTTATAGAGCTCCATTAAATGTGTCTACCATTTCAAAACACATTTATTTTGTTCAAGTCTATGGTCTCTTATTGATAAATTTAAATCATCTGTCATTTTAAAATATATATTCTAAGCCTATTTTCAAATCTAATTTCAGACAAATTTGTTAAAGATTTCAAAAATTGATTATTGATTTTTGGAATCTTTCTGTAGATACTTTGGTCATATCTGGTATGATTAAAACTACGGTGAATGTGTAAGTTTAAAAATATTTCTTACAGTAAAAAAACATAATGACATCGATCCACTTCAGATACCCGCCCCCCCCCAGGTCTGTGAACACCCTTACCCCTTCCTTCTTGCTGTTCTCTGAAGCAGTTCCGGAAGAAATCTTGCCTGAGTATCTTTCATTGTCTGGCTGCCTGATGTCCTGAACTGACTCAAAACATTTACCTTTCATATTCATTTTAACTTTAGGAAAGAACCAGAAGTTGTGCAGTAGCAGGTCCAGTGAATAAGGTGGATGACAACACATCAAAATGTTTCTATGAACCTGCCTTTCTGTTGAATGGCACTTGACAGCAGAACTCATGGTATTTTTTTTTTTAATCATACCTCTTAAAGACACTTAGGAAAGAGGACTTTCAGAACTGCCTCAGACAGTGACAAGAATGATGGGATAAGTGTGTTCAAAGTGAGGGGTTTTCGTTTTGAGAAGGATTAATGACAATATGTCATTTACTATAGTAAGAATTTTTATTTAGACATTTACTGTATAGTTTAATCACTTCGTGTAACATTCAAATCATTTTGAGTTAATGCAATTTAGGTTTGAAGATATAAGAAATGGAATACTTTGTAGGATTTTTTGACTTACAAAGTATCTGGCAGACTCAAATATGTTTTGGTCTAATAGCTGGAAAGCAGCAAAGACAAAAAATTCCAACAGAATCCTGTCTGAAGATTTGTTTTTGTATCCGCATATGTTCATTTTGTAGTTCAGACCATAGATCAATAGACTGAGTATATTCAAAATATGTGTAAGTTTTGATATAATGGTTTCTATATTGGTACTGCTTGACATGTAATTTATTAACAATGTCTTTCACTCCGTGAAGCTGGATTCACCAATTTTGTGTTTATAGTATCATTGCAAAACAATTTTATCTTCAGTGATGAACTTTGTAACTATCACAGAAACATGTTTATAATAATATTAGACATTTACCTTAAGTAGAATGAAATCTAAGAAATTTATTTGACTTAATTATTTGTCTAAAAAATTAGTGAGGTTTGGATTTAATTACAATTTCTATTTAAAGCATCTAATGACATTGATGCAAAATTTCTATTATCTAAATGTTTATATCCTTTCTATTCTAGTGAATCTATCACAATATTAATCATTTCTTTTCTGTACATGCTTAAACAGATGAGCAAAATTAATTTTAAAAAGTATCTTATGTAAATGGAAGTTTTATTTCAACTGAATATTATTAAATATGAATTCTTCAATTGTTATTAATTCTCACCTTAAAAGAAAATATTCTTTAAAATATTTACTAACTTTTCAATTAAGTGTATAATGCTTGTTCAGTGTATTTTGTCATCCTGTGACCTGAGATGCCACTATGCTCAGTCACTTCCTACCGCCCTTTAGTGTACGGTAAATGTGGTAAATGGTAACAAAAAATTTGGTCAAACTACCCACTCACTGCCAAGCTCTTCTTAAAAATGAAACAATGTAAATATTAAATATACCTTTAGTCTTATAGTTGCATAAAATGTATAATGCAAAATTAGTGTTCATGAAAAATATAGAATAAATTTTAAATCTTTATTTTTTTTTTCTTGGTGCTGGAGATCGAACTCAGGGCCTTGTGCTTGCAAGGCGAGCACTCTATCCATAAGGTGCACGACAAAATATCTGTACTCTGTGGTATACACAATCATATACAGCCCTGCTAGGGCTGTATTCCTCACAAACGTGATACATTTCCCATTGGCCACACAGACTAGCAGTCTGATAGTTCTGTGCAATTCACAGGGATGGTCTGAGCCAGAGCACGAGGTCTGTTACACCGACGAGTCAGAAATTGTAGCAGCATTAAACACTTTTCCACCCACCACTGAGGATCGGGCTTAGAGTTTTCCTAACTTTTAGGTTGAAGAGTACTCTTTCAGCCATTCTTGAAAAGGAAGTGTTATGCTAAGTGTAGAAAAAAAAATCAAATCAAAGAAAAGAGAGCTTAATTAATTCTTGTAGGCTTTGCACTTGAACTCTGTATTAAATGGAGAAGATTCTGTTACTGTGTATATGTACGGCTCACCTGCTACGCGCGACTGGCAGAACAAGAATATACAAAACTGGAGTCCCATGAATAAAAACGCAGAAGTAAATGGTTAACATTCTGGTCTGCAGTCTACAGTTTTTTATTAAGTGGGGGAAGATATCTTCATGAGAAAAAGAAATTGACCTTGTCAAATTTCCTTGTAAACATGGTAATATAGTCCCATTGGCAAACAAAATAATGTTTTTTACTGGAGAAACCTTATCTTTGGAATGCTTTTAGGAGAACACATCTCATCTATCTAGAATTGCTTATGGTAAACAAGCCTGGAAACTATGGATTTATGAGGTATAGCTTCCTGAGAAGTGGCACAGAAGATATGTTATTATGTAAGGATGAATGGACATGTTTACTGACCAATGTGACTCTTTCTGCATAAGTGATGGGCCTTCACGCTCCAACTAGAGGGTGTATATTTGACCCCAGAGTGCATTCTGCTGTAGCAAGAAAGGCCCTGAGAAAGTACTCTGGAAAACCTGGGCTCTTTCTCTTGCTGTACCAGTGACTTGAAATTATTGTTTCAATAGTGTTATTAGTAAATATTTATACTAGATAACAATTAAACATTTACTTGAGTCTTGCTGGGAAATCCAATCCTTTAAACTATGATAATATTCTGGATCATTCTATTAGATATATTAATAATATTTAATTTCAATAATAACATAAAATCTGCTATTAAATTTTTGAAAAATATAGTATGGTACAAGAACTAAATGGGATGGAACACTGGGACAAATAGGCATACACCAGGTGCTCTCTCGTCTGGGTATAGTGGGAGAGTGCAGAATTTCAAGGAAATCTGGCCTTTAGGACAGAACTCTTCACCAATAGCTCTAAAAATAGGCATTCTAATATTTTCTTGTTTTGTTCATAGTGATGATTTCATCTTTCTGGAACACCAGCTGTTTGTCTATAGAAGAAAAAAAAAAAAAAAAAGAACCCGAGATTGGCTACAGCTTAGCAATATTCACCTAGCAATTATCTGGCATTGGTCTCATTTTTCACTGACTTTAAAAGTGCCTATTGTGACCCATGAGTATGAGATACAATCAAAATGTGACTGTTTAAATTTTAAAAAATTATTAAAGTGAAAACCGCTGTTATGGTTTGTGTCTAGATGTCCCCCCAAAGCCTCATGTGGTAAGAGATAGCTGGATCTAGAGTGTGTGATTACTAAATTGATCCATTGATCAGTTTGGCATTGTTCTGCTGGGATCAAGGATGTGAGACTGAGATTGGGGGTGGGAGTGCTACCCGCCCTAAGGGCAGGTAGCCTAGATAAAAGATACAGGAAGAAGCTAACTAGCTGCTTGTTTGCATTGCTTATTTGCATACATTCCTTGTATTTTCCTCGCTTTACTTTGCGGCCGGCCGGCTGCCGGTCTGCCACGCCGGCCCGCCCTGCTTTGGACCCAGCGGACTATAGACTGAAACCTCTGCAGACTGTGAGCTAATAAACCTTTCTTCCCCTAACTTTGGGTGTCGAGTATTCTGTCCCAACAATGAGAGAAAAGTAACTAAAACAACCGCATTCAGGGCATTGAGGCAGCCAGGGCAGTGCAACTCAAGACCCTCACAGAAGAGGCATTAGGAGAACTGCTCCCGACAGTGGCAAAAACAGTGGGATACGTGTGTCCGAACTCACGGGTGTGACGGCTTGTGTCTTAATGTCTCTCCAAGGCCTCCCGCGGTCACAGGTGGGGCTTTTCAGAGGTGGCTGGATCTAGGGTGTGTGATGCTGGGACTCGGGCCGTCTGATTACTAACTTAGTCCACTAATTGGTTTGTCAAGTTCTGGGTACAGATAATGGGAAAGCCCACTGGATGTGAGTGCTACCCACCTTAAGGACATGTAGCCTCGATATAATATAAGGAGCATAAAGAGGGCTGCTGTCGTTGCTTGCTGCTTGCTGCTTCACTGTTGGCTGCCTTCTGCCTACACTGCTTTGCCATGGACTGTTTCTCCTCTGGGATGCCCTCTGCCATGCCGCCCTGCCTCACCGAGCTGACTATGGACTGAGGCCTCTATAATCTGTGAGCCAAAATAAATCTTTCCTTCTTGAACCCTAGGATTGAATACTCTGTCTCAGCAATGAGAAAATAACTAAGACGGGAATATTTTGAGAGGAGTTAATGGCAATGTGGCTTTTACTCTAGTAAAATTTTTAAAGTTAAACATTCACTGTAACATTGGACTATACCTATGTCATGATTCCAGTTTAGTGAGTAATAGAAAAGGATATAACAGAATTAGAGGAAATATCAGGACACACTTGCCTATGATAAATTTAGATATCATTTTGTTATGCATTTGTTTGGGCTATTTGTAAGTGTGTGTGTGTGTGTGTGTGTGTGTGTGTGTGTGAATTATAATAAAAATGCACTTAAAACTCATTAATGTAAAAAATGGAATATTGTGTCTGCCATGAGATCATACACTAGTAGCATGGTAAGCAAATTATCCTAAGAGTACATTTTTTAATAACTGGAGCACAGTAATCTTCCCTTGTATGTGACCTGCTTTGTGTAGTAGCATAAATGTTTTAATAGTACTGTGCACACTGAGACAAGCAAGGTTTTTTAATCTCAAATATTTGATATAAAATAAAATTCATTTGAACATTTAATTAAAAGTAAAATACTTTATAATGCTGATGTGTGAAGTAGCACAGAGAGTGAAATATTGAAATGGGTATAGTGGGGAAGAAGAAAGTAAAGTTATCCATTTAAACTTTTACCTCTGACCAAAAGTTGTAACCCGAATAGCTCCTATAATACAAAGTATTATTCTTATTTCTACCCAACAGAACAACTCACTGAAATATTGAACTGCAATTATTTCCAATATATAAAAATTGATAACATACAATTTGAGAATTTACCCTATCAGTCCACAGCGAGTTTTAAAAGACAGTTAGAACAACCACTGAAGTTTCTCTGTTTTGGTACAAAAAATAAAAGCAATGTGCATATTTCATTCCTGAAATGAACCTTATTATTATGCTGACATTGAATACCAACATTTGCAGAAAACTTATTCTATAGCTATGACTCTTAGTTAATGAATGCTACCAACTTCTAAAGTAGTTACTATTATCATCCTCATAATATAGGTAAGGCAATGGAAAAATATAATTTGTACCAGGAAATAGACAACATTGGAGGCATCAATGGATCATACATGCTTTTCTTGTGATATATTTCCTTAGCAATTTGTCTTTTCTCTCTTCTTTCTCTCTCTCTCACTCTCTTTCTCCCTCTCCCCATAAGAATTTTCAACTCAATCCTCCCCTACAAAAATTAGGTTTCTTCTGGTGGACTTACTGTGGTCAACTTGAGTAGGAGCTCCCAGCTGAACTGAGTTGCTGTGGTCCTGGGTGTAGAGGATCCACCTGAAGATTGTTGCTGACACAACATAAAGGAGAACGGGAGCAGAAGATAGGGCTGGCTCTTTCTTAGGAGAAGCTCTGTTGTGGCTGGTTTCCCTGAGGTGAACGTGGCTGTTCTCAATGCAGAAGGAGCTCTGGGGTCTTGCTGTCGTCAGAGATGGCTGCTGTTTGCTTCGGGGAGCCCTGGTCTTCCTCTCCACAGTGAGTGTCATACCCTGCTCCAGTATAGATTTCTTGAGACTTTTAGTGCAGGCGTGGACTTATATGAGACAGTGCCGTGGGCTCCCAGCCCTTGATTGGTTCCTTCAGGTCTCCAGTGCCTAGATAGATGTTCCGCACTCTTACTGCATTTGGCTTGTGTGTGTGAATGTTGTAACATGTAAATGTCCTGTATTAAATCTGCTCTCCTGCAAACCACTGACTCTAGAAAAGTAACTAATACCGAAATTAGTACCAGAGAAGTGGGGTCCTTGCTGTGACTTTGCCTGGCCATGTGGCTTAAGAACCTTTGGAATTAATTTGGAAAGGTTTTGAGAGACCAGCCAAAGAGGCAGCTCTGGAACCCTCTAAACTTATACGGGAGACTCTGGTCAGAGCGCGGAAAACCAAAGCAACTGATGGAAATGCTGCTGGTTAGGATGAGGCTCGGGAGGCCTCTGCTGAGAAAGCCTGAATTGGCCGATGGGTCCCAGGTGGTGTGTGTGTGCTTTGGGAGGTTGGTCTGCATTCTCTTGTGTTTGGAGATAGTGCCTGGGTGGCAGAAAAATTTCAGTGCAGTGTGGTGTTGGGATAGCAGCATAGTTACTGTTTAAGACTTTTGGCCAGATCTGTGTTGGAAATCAAGAGAAGAGAGTCAGCAGGGTGACTTGAAGCATTCGGTGAGAGGGGAGCTGTGGATTGCAAAGATGGACAGAGGAGAATGTGGTTGTGGAGAAGAAACAGGATAATGGAAAAATGACCAGGGGCGTTTTACCAGAAGGGAAGAGTGTATTTGGGGTGCAGGAGATCCTTCGGGGCATCTCTTAGTGTTGCCCCTTGCCCTGTTGTTAAAATTTAATGGAAACCAAAGAGTTTTAAAATTTGAAGCCATATTTTTTAAAGTGGATACACTGTATCAGTATATTGTACTTTAAACAAATTATTGTTTTAGAAACAGCAAGAAAGACAGAATGTAGTTGTTGTATATTTGTATGAGTATTTGTAATTTTTGGACACCTGTTTGTCATCAGTGTAGAGTCCTTTGAATATTTGTTGCTGATGCGGGAATGAGTGCAATAAGAATTGTACTGTTAATGTAAATCTGAATAGACCGAGATATGTTAACCCTTTACAAATCTGCCACTGGAGACTACGGTTTAAAGAAATATGTCTGGTTATGAAGTTGACCAGGGGTGGATTGTGGTGGACTTATTGTGGTCAGCTTGAGAGGGAACGCCCAGCTGCACTGAGTTGGGGTGGTTCTGGGTGTAGAGGATCCACCTGAAGGTTACTGCCGACACAACATAAAGAACGGGAGCAGAAGAAAGGGGCCGGTTATTTCCCAGGAGAAGCTCTCTTGTGGCTGGTTCTCCTGAAGGGAACTCAGCTGTTCTTACTGCAGGAGGAGCTCAAGGTCTTGCCGTGGCAGCTGCTATTTGCTGTGGGGGAGCTCTGGTCTTCATCTCCTGTGAGTGTTGTACACTGACTCCAAAAAATTTCTTCAGCGTTTTAGTGCAGTCATGGACTTACTTGAGACGGTACCATGGGCTCCCAGCCCTTGATTGGATTTTTCAGGTCACCAGTGCATAGATAGACATTCTGTACTCTCCCTGCATTTGGCTTGTGTGTGCAAATGTTGTAATATGTAAATGTCCTGTACAAAATGTGTTGTCTTGCCAAGCATTGACTCTAGAAAAATAACTAATACAGTCATATAGGAATGTTTTTCTATGTATCCTGTACAATAACACCTATCATATCATCTAAATCAACAGCAGGAAATACCAATTAAAATTACAGACATTCAAAATTGTTTGAAATTAATTTGAAAATTGTAACTCCCCACTTAATACCTAAATATTTGTCAGTCAAATAGTCAGCCATTCTAATACTAAATGTTCCAGTAGCAAGAAGATCATGTTTAACTTTTTTTTTTTTGGAGACAGAGTCTCACCATGTATTTCAGGTTGGCCTTGAACTCACTGTGTAGCCCAGGCCATCCTGGAATTCTTAGTGTTTGTCCTGCCTCAGCCTCTTGAGTGCTGGGGTCACAGGGCTATGCCACCATGCCTAGTGACTATGTTTAAATTTGAATATGTTTAACTTTGATTGTTTAACTTTGAATTTATGTTTAACTTTGAATAGTTACTAAAAATCTTTGGCCTAGAGTGAAATTAAAGCCATACATCTTTATTAATTTATACAATAAGTACCACATTTATTACTTATCATATGTTATCACTGTTCTAGGGATTGAGGTTACAATTGTGAAATAAACAAAGGTCCTAGAATTTGTCAGATCTTCTACCTTCTGATGAATTAGTACAATGTTAATATGTTTGTTATTCTTGCCAAATTCACTTTTCAGATGTTAAAAGGAGGGATAGTGTGTATATCTTTAACATTTTCCCCTAAGTCAAGAGTTTTGGTTAAGTGCTATTTGCAGACTATTCCTTTATAATTAGTATATTTACAATATATAACATTTACATTCAACGTGAGGAGAAGGTAAATGTAATTAGTATATCTTATTTTTATTCCTCATCCCTCCTTTCCTCTCTCTCCACCTCTTGGTCCCCTCCCCTCTTACAAAAGATCAATCTCCTTTTTTTCTATTGTCTTTTTAAAATTTTGGTCCTTAAATTTGTTTACATTTTGTGTTTCCTATATAAGAGAAGCCATGTGATATTTTAAGCCATGTGTAAAACTTATTTCACTTAACATTATGGTCTCAAGTGCTTCCATTTTCCTTCTGTAATGCAGAGTAATACCATGCGTATAAATACCACATTTTCTTATCCATTCAGCTGTTGATGAATATATAGGGCATTTCCAAGATTTATCTATTACGAGTTGTGCTGCTATGAATGTGGGAATGCATGGGCCACTGCGACGTGATGTCCTTGACTGTTTTGGAAAGATACCGAAAAGGAGGGTAACTTGGTCAAATGGAATTTCTAATTTTAGTCTTTTGAGGAATCACCACACTGATCTCCATAGTGGTTGTACTAGTTTATATTTCTAACGGCAACCTAGAAGGGCTCCTTTTCCTCCGCAGTCTAGCAAGAATTTGTTGTTCTTTTATTTCTTTTGTATTATAGTCATTCTTTCTGGAGCAAAAAGGGACATAGGTGTTGTTTTAATTTGCATTGCTCTGATGACAAATTACTTTGAACATTTCTGTATATATTTAATGGTCATTTTCATTTCTTCTACAAAGCATGTATTCATTTCAGTTGCCCGCTTTTGATTGGGTCTTCGTTTGCTGGGTTCAATTTTTTTTTTTTGAATTTTTTGTAAAATCTAGTATCAGTTCTTTGTCAAAGGAATAGATAGCAAAAATCTTTTTTCTGATTTCTGTAAGTTGTCTTTTCATTCTTTTGATGTTTCATTGGCTGTGCAGAAAACTTTTTAATTTGACATAATCCCATTTGTTGATTTGTCATTTTATTTCTTGTGCAATTGGGGTTCTATTTAGAAAATCATATTCCTTTAAAAGTTTTATCTAATTTTCTTTTAGCAGATCTACTGTTTCTGTTTTAATATCTGTTTCTGATCCATTTTATTTTGTTTGTGGTGATAGTTTTAGATTCTGCACATGTGTAACCAGTTTTCCCAGTACCATTTGTAAAAGAGACTTTCTTTTTTCCAGTAATGTTCTTGGCCCTTTTTTCAAGGATCAGGTGACTGAATGTGCCTAAGATTGTTTCTTCATCTTCTATGCTGTTTCGTTGCTCTGCATGTCAGTTTTTGTGACAGTACCATGCTGAATTTATTTTTTTTAACTTTTTAAAATAAAGACTTTTTAAAAAAATTTTATTTTAATGGTATATTTTAAATGTACATAGTGATAACATTCATCATAGAGGATTTGTACCTGTACATGACATATCTTGTTGCTTCTTTTTTTCCCCATTCCCCTCCCCTCACCCCCTCCTCCCTCCTCCCTCCCTATCTACAAAAGCTTTGTTTCCATTTTTTCCTTCCATTTCTTATTTCTCTTGTCCCTCTGTTCCTTTCCCCCTCCCTTGTTCCCTTTCCCATTTGGACATTTTCTTCCGTTTCCTAATATCTTACATTTTAGTCTTTATTTACACTTTCAGTTTCTCACACCAGAGAAACAATGTGGTATTTAAACATGTGTGTCCAATTTATTTCACTTAAGAGTATGGTATCAAGATGCATCCATTTACCTAGGAATATTTCAAGCTTATCATTCTTTATGGCAGAGTAGTACTCCATTGTATAAAAGAACCACATTTTCTTTATCCATTCTGCTGTTGATGGGCATTTGGGCTGTTTCCAAGATTTAGCTTCTCCACTGTTGGTGGGAATGTAGACTAGTGCAACCACTATGGAAATCAGTGTGGAGATTCCTCAGGGAACTAGGACTAGAGGTTCGTTCCATTTGACCCAGCTATTCCACTTCTTGGTATCTTCCCAAAAGAATTAAAAGCATCATATTGCAGCGATATATGCACAATCATGTTTATAGCAGCCCAGTTTGTAATACTGTGCTGAATTTATCACTATAGCTTTGTAGTATAACTTGAAATCTGGGATTGTGAGGCCTCCTATGTGGTTTTTATTGAGGAGGATTGTGAGTCAAAAATTGTTATGGAAGGGTTGGGGAATGGTGGGGTGCTTGCCTAGCAAGCGCAAGGCCCTGAGTTCAATCTCCAACACAGTTCCCCCCAAAAAATATGTTACGGAGTCATCAGAGGAAGTTTGGCCCTGGTGTCACCTTGCACTTGGAATTCCAGCTTCCAGAACTGGAAAAAAAACCAAATTTTTGTTGTTTAAAGCTGCCCCATTTGTGGTAGTTTGTTTTAGTGTCCACAGGAGACTAATATGCATATGTACAAATACCTTCTTCATCTTTCACCATGAAACATTACATTTCAAGTTCATTCTCTATCACTTTGAACAGCATATTAAACACTAACATTAATCTTTTAGTCTAGCCTTCTCTAAGCTAAAATCAGCAGTTCCTTCAAACATTTTTGATGTACTACAATTACATCCTGGTTTTTGAACCTCGATGATTTGTAGTTTGTCAACCCCTGATTAAAATATCACAGCCAAGGCTGAAATTACTCCAGATGCTGGATTTCTAAGATGAAATAATGTATGTTTGAAGTTAATTTCTGAACAGAACATGTCTACAATTTCCATGTAACATTATTGAGGCTTTTAAATATCATCAACACAATGTTGAAAAATATTATGTATATATTTTATTACCAGAGTTTTTCCAATGAAACTGACCAGTATGTGGACATAGTCAGTTTGTGCTTGTGAGGCAGATTTCTTTGACCAATGTAAATTTTAATATATGTTCTTGTTTAATGGATCTCAGTTTAAGGATATATTTTCTGGCGTAATGATCATTTCTAATTTGTATTTTGTAGGTGATCTATCATCTTGCCAGATCTATCATCTAGTTTTGTGTTGTTGAGGATTTTAAGTCTGCTGTCTATATTTTTATTTTAAGTTGCTGATTGAAATGCCGCGAAGGTTAGTCTAAAGTTCTTAAAGTTCATAAAGTTAAGATTAATGATAGACTTCATCAGCATATCAACACAGTATTTTTTCCAGTAAATAACAAATAAGCTAACATTCTTTAGGAACCTACTTGATGAAAGAGAGATCAATAAAATAAAATTATTATCATAAATATCATAATTCTACCTGGTATAACTTGTGTTCACCAAATTTTAGCACTGTTTATAGGATTATATTAATCTGTCCAAAAAATAATAGAATCAAGTTATTTTGGCTTATTTTTGCAAAATTTCATTGTTTTAAATGTTTACCAAATTTATAAACCATCTGTTTGATATGATAGTCCACATTTTTTTCCCTGAGAAATTCAGATTTGCTCACAAGTTTGCAGTTTCTGAGTAAGTACTTGGTCTCTTCTTTAAAATCCATCCTTCTTTAAATATTTGATTTACCTATAATTTTAATTTGTATAAAAATAATTAGCATTTTTGAATACCCTGGCCCATCGCAGTAATCCAGTTCTCTGCTAAAGGAGCTGTTCAGCTTTGTGGATTGAGGACTACACTTCTGAAATGAAAAGCCTAAAATTTTAAAACAGATTAAATCTTCCTGATATGTTAATATTATTCTGTTTTACCTTAGCAAGAATCTGATCTCATCCTTGGTGATCTTACTGTAAATGTAGTAGACCATATCTTTCACTAAATGGATTCAAAGAAGACTGTGTCATTAAGGACTACTTTTAACACTTGTATTAGTCATTTTTCCAGTACTGTGACAAAATACCTGAGCTATTCGTCCTAAGGAAGGAAAGGTGTATTTTGCCTCATGATTTTGAGGGTTTCAGTAGATGGCTAGTTGCCCTGTTCCTTTTGGGCCTGTGGGGAAGCAGTGTATGATGCCTGGGAGGGTGTGGTAAGCAAAGCTGCTCACTTTATGGAAGCTAGGAAAGGAAAGAGAAAGAACAGGATGGGCTGAGTCCCACTCCCTCCTTCAAGGGTGTGCCTCAGTGTCCTATCTTTCTTTGGCTAGGCCCCACCTCCTAAAATTTCTACCACTTGCAATACCATTACAGGCTGGGAAGCAAACCTTCAATGCGTGAGCCTTGGGTGGACAGTCCGTATCCAAATTTTAGCAACACTTGTTTCCCTCACATTTATATTCATAGCATTTGTGTCAGTTTGTTAAGATGTCCTATTTTCCAGAAGACTCCTGAGAAATGGCAATTTTATATTTTTTAGTGACCTGAGTTCTATAAGAGCAATTCCTAAACTGTGCAGTGTGGGTCATTAGTATTCTCAAAGATACTGCATATAATGTAAAATTGAAACATCTGTATATAAGTATATAATATGTTAGTATTAATTGAGATAATTCCACAGTAAATCAATTGCTTTAACTTTGAAGAATAGGAATTTCATAGAATTGTAGTATCTAAACATGAAGTGTTTTTCTCTAGAGCACCTCTCAACTCCCATTCAAAAGAACATATTTGAGTGAAGCCATTAGCACACAGGAATTTTGCATAAAATACTTGATCCTATGAATCAGAATGATGCAGAAATGCTCTGTCTAGATCCTCCTTCAAAGAAGGATTTCTGCTTAGCTGTGGAGAACGCAGTCGGCGCAAAGCCTCCATTTGGCAGCTCAGGAAGCAGCTGTGCCAGCACTCAAGCTCCTAGGAAAGGCTGCATGTGGGACTGGGCACGGCAGGCATGAAAAGATCTGTTCTTTCAGGTCCAATGTAGCGCAGCTCCGACGGGCAGGATCTACTCCAAAGCTTCCTACTCGATTGGCCGAGGTGTTTCAAGATTTCATTGCAATTCAACTGTTTTTTGTTTTTGTTTTTTGTTTTCTTCTGCCTAATCCTACTTCTTTCTCCTTCTGCTCCAAGGTGCTAAACCCACGTGGCACCCCAAAGGCCATCTCAATATCTGCTTCTTGAGAACTTCTGGGATATTTCAAAGACAGAATTCTTTTTTAAAACAAAAAATGCTTTGAGGCAGTTTTCTCTGGACAAATATATTTTAAGGAGAGGTGGCCAGAGAAGGAACGATTCAGGGCAGAGGCGGGGTTAGAGCCAAACAGCCCAAGAAGGGCACTTGTGGATTTGACACGTGGACAGAGAGACCTTCAACTACAGACATATCAAGGCAGGAATAGTGAAGGGAAGGAAAGAAAATGTGCAAGAACAAATATAGTTGTGTTCTGGCTGCATTTTTTTCGGTTGCCTTAATGATAGGTCTAAGCATGCGTCACTTGTTTGGTTTCAGAGCCAAGGACAAAGCCAACCTTAATTTAAACAAGACTATAAATTAGGGTCTGGGCCAGATCATCAGTCCATTTCATTATCTTGCCTGATTTCAAATCCCTGGTGAAATCAGTCTCACAGCTAGTTACAGGAAGTGGGATGCTGATTCAGCAGGAATATTTTTAGGTCGAGATTTACATGAAGACAAACTAGTCCATTTAAGGGAAAATGAAATTGTCTTAAACCAGTTGTTGGGCCAAACAGAGTCACTTCACTAGGTGATGTTGTAAAATCTGGCCAAACTGAACCAATACGTTATGAAATATGAACAAAATTATATCTAAAATATATTAAATGTTACTGTATGGCTTACAAATTGAATCAATCACTAAGTTTTTTCACTGTGTCCCGTTGGCCCATAAGGAGAGAGAAGGACAGAATTCCCTCTCAAAATGTGTCATTTTGAGGTATTTGAGAATATCACATTTTCAATTAGTCTCTTGAGAGAAGGGGATGTTTTATTTCTTCTTTGCTGCACACATCCAGGAAAAAAAAGATGTACACTGTTCTTCAAGAAATGTAATAGTAGTATGTATTAAGAATTGGTAGTCATATAATTTGAGCAAAGTTTGTTTACTTCTAGTAGACATGAATCAACTCAGAAATGTCAGAGAGGTACAGTTTATTTATTTGTTCACAAATTTGAATGTTGACTATGTTTTGAGTAACCTAGTGAAAAGTAAACCTAGTGAACTTTAATAACAGACCCTCTCAGAAAGCTTAAACACATTTTCCACTTTGAATCTACTTTCCTTCCCATATTCTACTCCCCAAAGATCTCTGTGGATATCAAGTATGAGAAGTGATTTATGAGGATGTATAAACATGTAAGATATCATAACATATTGTAATTATTTGTGCTTAGAGTCAAACGGAAGATCAGCTTCAGAAAAGTCCTGTATTTCTCTGATAGTAAAGTATTCAAGTGTCTATGTTGAGCATTTTGATCATTGTTCTGGGAAATGTTTTGACATCGATAACATGTGGATAGGTGTTGAAAACCCAAGAACATGGGCAGGTTTCTACAATTACAAGGTAGGAGCAAATTATTCTATTTATGATGATAGATTACATACTTCTCCTGTTATACTAGTCATCTTTCCATTGCTGGGACAAAATATCTGATATCAGCAATTTAAAGGAGAAAACATTTATTTCGGCTCATGGTTTCAGAAGTTTCAGTTCATGCTTGGCTGCTTCCAAGGCAGAAACATTAGGACAGAAGAACACGGTTGAAGAAAGCTGCCCAGCCTATACTGGCCGGGGAGAAGAGAGAGAAGAAAGAGAAAAGATACCCTTCAAAAACATGCCGCTAGTGCCCAACTTTCTCTAGCCAAGCCCCACTTCTAACAGCACCTTCAGCTATGGGTTCATTAATGGACTAACCCACTAATGAGGTTAATTAGTGCCTTTGTGATCAAGTTACCTTCCAAAGCCCTGTATCTCAATGCAGGGGAGTCTTGGGGCATATTTTAGACCTAAACTCTTAAACATGTCACCAAAAGAGAATGAAGAAGACATTAATATGTTCCTATTGTCTTAGTTGCTCTGCTAGTTTCTTAACGTACATTATTTTAGCATACTTACCAATTTCAATCAAATAGATGGTAAATCTTTTTT
Source organism: Hystrix cristata (assembly GCA_004026905.1). Taxonomy (NCBI): domain Eukaryota; kingdom Metazoa; phylum Chordata; class Mammalia; order Rodentia; family Hystricidae; genus Hystrix; species Hystrix cristata. The sequence goes on from PVJO010026430.1 coordinate 16,396, forward strand.
TTTTTTAAGGTAGGAAAAGTAAGTTGTGTAATAGTCTGAAGACCTCTTAGTTTCCAGTTTGTAGAGGTTTTACTTCAACTTTAAATTGTGAATTTTGTGTTCTTTCTACTTTAGTAAGCTCTCGCTATCAAAAATGTGTACCATACAGAACCAAAACCGGACACACGTGTTCCACTTGATAGGTAGAGTTCAATTGTTCTTGTACTTTGAAGAGCCAATGTTCTTCCTTAATTTTTTTTGCATTTTTACTGACTTCTGAACACCTTTCCAATGACTTAGATGTTGTTTTGCTAGTTAGAAAATGAAAGGCTAGTAAACCAAATATACTTTTCTTTGGGTGCGAATTTGGGAACAAGTAGTAACAACTAATCGAGCCCTTTGTATTATTCATTTAAATGCCAGAGTATTAGCCCTTTCCTTGATGAGCCTAATGGAAATCAAGCTGAGCCCTGGGCCTGCATGTTCAAGATTGCCACGGTTGTTTCTTGGGTTCATTATCATCCTGGACTTGACAACATGACCTCCATCAAAGACTCATAGACTAAAGATACTGGGAAGAACTGAGTGTCTTTGATGGTGAGGATGCCACTCAATTTAGACTTGTAACTACTGACAAAGATCATTTTTCCTTTCCATGACAAAAGTCACATTGAACAGGCACGGTCTTTTCCCACTCTTAGAACACTGACATGCTGAATCTTTGACACACTCTCAGTGTTCTTGACAGTATTTTGCCATTGCTGACAGTTTTCAGGTTTTACTTTGTTTCCCAATCATATCAGCAACTTCTACTTTACATGGTGACTCTCGAAACTAATCTGTGTCATTTTGGCTCTCTAAATCATTTGTGTTCTGACAATAGTGTATTATTTGTTACAAAAGCCACCCAACAAGAAGCTGATTATCAAGGTATTTAATCAGTTTTCCGCATCTTTTACTATCCGGAGACTTCTAACTGCACACTGTTCAAAAACCTTATTGAAAAATGAATTTAAAAAATATTTCTAAACTTAACTTTCCTTAACTTTCCCACACTCTTACTTTAGTAAGCCTCTTTTTAAAAAATTGAATACAGCAATCCACAGAAATAGATCATTTTCTCTAGCTCATTTCCTGGGTAATTTTCATAAAAGGGACAAAAAATTATAGAGACCTATTTTTAAAATTTGAGATTCTAGGGGCTGTGGGCGTAGCTTTGTGGTACAGTGTATGTTTAGTGTGTGTGATTCCCTGGGTTCAATCCCCGGCACAGGAAAAAAGGCTTTTTAAAATCCTGTCCTGACAATCGCTTGGTATAATATTCCTTTCTTTTCCCTAATGGCAATAAGACTTCCGCCTTAAGGAAAACCCCTGATAGGGCTCCCCCAAACTACTGCACTAACTACATCAATTTTGTTGACTACTGTCTTCTCTTGCCAGACAGATTTGATCAAGATTAGATTATAATTGTCCTTAACTGTACCTATCCACCAGAAACTGTAGAACACGGCCTTGGCTCTTGGACCCTCCATGTAAAACAGCTGTTAGAATCTTCAGGTATCTGACACCTACTCCCTTAAACATTGCTCATTTGTTCCCTGTCTGAACAAATGCATCCTGGTTGGTAACATAGAGAAACGGAAAAAGCAAGCTAGTTCATCTTGCGATGTCCCATCCCAAACGTGATGAAATTATAACTCTTTGAACTGAGACAGAAACTATAAGGTGAACCTTCTTATTTTGTGACCATGATGAACGTGCTGTCATCCAGAACCCTGTCGATGTAGGTTCCACCTATGGGCTCAGTAATTGTAAAACACCTTTTACATCCTGTGTACCAGGTAGAACATTTATACTGTGCTTCCTGTGTAAAATCCAGGAATAAATGTGCCTTCATCCCAACATAATGTTGCCTTATAACTTACTGGAAGTTATAAAAGACTTTCATGTCAAAGAATGCCACTGGATTTATAGCCTTCCGAATCCCATAGAATTCTCTCCAAAATAAAGGTACTCTTGATTACTCAGGGGAATTTCCAGTAGTTACCTAACAATATCTGTATAGAGAATCCATATCTATGATAAGGGTCATCCAATGAGACAAGAAAGGTATCGCCAACTTTGGCTAAAGTGCCACCACCTCGGCCCTGAAAGACATTGCAGTCAGTGTTACTGCACTGTCCAAGGATGTTTTATGGATGATAGAATTGCCCCAGGCACTCTCGCCTGTCAGTGTGGAATCAGTGTAATTACCAACTGCTACACTCGGATTAATAACTCAGAGAATGCAAAAAAGGGAAATATAGGTTCTTAAAGAGATGCCCACCTGGATGTGTGTGATACACCCTCATATTTTATGGGGTTTATTCAGATCATTAAGTAAACACTCTGGAGGCCTGATTTGTGGTCAGTACTGCCAAACTGGATATATTCTGTTGCTTTAAATCATATTGATTTTCCGCTTAATTAAATATTTTATGATAAAAATTATTCAAATTTGGTCATAGGCTATATCAAGCATGTTGATTAGGGTAGCTGATAGAATAAGAACATTTACCAGAAGCCAAGATGGTGTATAGAAGGAGAGGGCGCAATAATAAGAGCTAGATAGTGTTGGGTGATGGATCCTTCACATAGGGCTTTTCCATTTCTGCTCTGAGCAGAAGAACTTACAGCTATTATTTCTATTTTTTCAAGAATTTTTGCCTAACGAACCTCTTAGGAATATTAAGATAGTCCTTTCCTTTGAATCAAATGGCTGGTTTGCTTACAACTTTGAAAGATAGAAATAAACTCTTTCTAAACCAAAGAATTGCATGGTTACTGCCTGTTAAAAAATATTTGGGTTTCCTAATCTCAGTGTACCTCTCCTTAACCTGAGTCATGTTGTGTTCTTTCTGTGAGTCTGTATGAATTATAAATTGAGAACCTGTCATATGAGGCCATTGATACTGTAGGTAGCTCCATTATTAGATGAAATGAAGCATTTGTCTCTGTCATAAGAATTGTATGCCTTCTTTAAGCACCCATAAACCTGTGACAGGATAACTCATTAGCTTTCGCATAAAGCAAAAATGTAAATATCTTATTGTTCCTGACACATATTTTAGGATGTGGCACAGTAATATTAATAGATTTATCTGTAGTTCATATAAAGATGGGTGTTAAATGGGAAATAGTAATTTCCCAATATACAACTGCCAGAGACCTAAATTATTATGCAGCTGGTCATTGGAGACACATTTTTATCTGTACTCCATTACAAATAAATCTTTCTGACAAAGAATATACCAGCCTCCTATTATGGCTACCAAGAAAGGAAAAGGGTACAGTAATAAAGATACTAGAAGCAGAGCATGTGCTAGCAGTGGTGGCAAACCTAAGGCGCACACGTCATTTGTTTTTCTTTTAGGACAAAAGATGTTAATGTATGGGTTATTTCTTCTAAACTAAAACCTCGGTGTTCAGTTTTAATTGAAGTGTAGGCACTTTGTGATAAGTAAGTGGATTTTGGGTTGCAGTTTGGCCACTTGTCTCTAAATGCTTTGCCATCACTTTAAGGGCTAGAAAAATGTATGTTCACCGCTAAGTAGACCAACAATGGTTACCAACAAATGAACCAGTAAGTCAAATGATGAATGAATTTCAAAGAAATGAGCTTTTAAATAGGTCATTTGCAAAACAAACTTTCAAAGATTTTGTACAAATAAAAATACATAAGGGTCCTAAATGAGTGGCAACATCCCATTTTTGAGTGTCATAAGATTAGAGGCTTTGGAACACAATGAAAATTGTTGCCCTAGAACAATCCAGGAAAAGAGCAGCCCTAACTCAAATTTTGACGACAATAAGTTTGTTAAATACACTTGTTGAAAGTTATCCTCTTTATTGAAAGAAAAGGAACTAGAAATTAGAAGAACTGGAGAACATACAGCCTTGCTTAAATAAAAACTCATGTAGAGTTATCATTTATTTTAAATAACTTGACTCATCAAAAATGGCACAATGAGATTAGACATGACGTGTCAGTTCATCTCACTGCTGTCCTATTGATCAACTCGTATAGTGCCTGATGTCTGCCCACTCGGGCCGAATGTGAAGAGTAATGAAATGCCACCGTTACCAAAACCGGGTCTGTTCTCGTGGTTACCCTGTTCAGTGAAGGCAACTGTGAAGAGATGACATGTGGGCTGAGATGTGAGGTGGGCATGTGAAGATGGACATTCTCAGCAGGAGGAAAGTCACGTACACTGGTTCTGAGACGGCTCTCTGTAGTCTGCTGCTGCTGTACTTTGTATTTGCTTCATAGTGATAAGAGGAAATCTAGACAGCTAACTCGATCCATTATTATGAGATTAGGATTTGTATGCCATTTTCCTAAAATAATTTTTATAATATTTTGCTAGTATTTATCAGGAAAAATGTATTAAAGTATACATTCAAATTTGTTTTAGATCTATATGCTTAAAATTACATTCACTTTTTATTCAATTTTCATTTTTTATTAGAACATGTTTGTGGTGCATAATGATTACATCTTCTTGGTGAGTTGGTACATGT
>PVJO010026431.1:0-21314 GCA_004026905.1 Hystrix cristata
GCTCATGTCTGTAATCCCAGCTATCGGGAAGCTGAGACAGGAGGATTGCAAATTTGAGGCCAGCCTGGGGAACTTAGGGAGACCCCGTTTCAAAATAAAATAAAAATGAGCTGGGGATATTGCTCAGTGCTCCATGAGTTCAACCCCCAGTTTAAAAAATACTAACAGGAAAAAACCGTATGAATCAAAATCAATGTACTGTGATGTCCCTATAGCATTTCTTGCCACAGAGCAACTTTTCATTAAGAAGGTCTCGGGTTAAAAGCAAAAACAAAAACAAAAAACAAAAAGGTCCTCATCGTGGGTCCTTTCACTGTACAGCATGTTCTGTGGCAGTAGAAGAATGGCGATTTACTCTTTCCTTCTAGCATCCTTCTTCTTGCGAGATCAGAAGAGTATCTTTGCACCTTACAGTTCATGTGATGTGGGAGCACTTTCAAAGCACTTTTTGAAACATTATTTTATTTAATCATCACAGTCATAGTGTGAAGAAAGGCATTTTTGCACATGGAAAGCTGAAGTTAAGTGACATGTCCAGGTCATGGGCCCTGCTATCTGCTGGGCCTTCTCCCTCTGAACCACGGTGTTAGTACCCATGTGTTGCGCCCCATATTTGGAACTTCCCCAGTGGGGGTCGGTCAGGTGTGACCTTCTATTATTCAGGGGCAACTGATGCTGGGTCTGTATTCAAGGTTCACATCTAATTTTATTGGGTTGCTCCAGAAATCCTGGGAGAAATCATGGCTATAAGGGTGAGGCTGTTAGTCTGACCTCACACCGTTTGCCCAGGGCAGTGGGCGTCTCTGAAGTTGACCTGCCATACAGTAGATGAGTTGAGGGTGCAGATCCCTCCCATGCCTTTCTCCACTCTGTCTCCTTTTGTCTTTTGACTTTGTCCATTTCACAAAGTAGAGAAACATGACCACGGGAGTGTGACGATTCACAAGTCAGTGGCAAGGGAATAATTACATGATATTAATAATAGTGATAATTTACATAGGTTTAAAATGCTATGTGCCTGGCAGAGCCCATGGTGCTTTATATAATTTAACTCTTCAAATACACACACAATCCTATAATGTAGGTCTGCTGACATTCCTAACGTTGGTGAAGAAAACCAAGACACAGAGAGGCTAGGTGATTTGCCCAAGTTCAAATCCAACTAGTCAATGGGAGCGAGCTGGCACTCAAGCCTGGGCGGTTGAACTCTTGAGAGAGAAAGAAAATTGCACTCTTTCTGGCAGACTCGTACCCACTACCAGGGAACCAAATGAATGGCAGCAATGCCCCCTTGCTGCCCGATCCTGTGCCGAGCATTGCTAGGTGATCTCAGCACTCCTTCCTAGGGGTCCTCACCATCCTTCTCAACATAGCCATCACCGTTAACCTTCAGCAATTAACCCACTGGAACAGCAGATGAGAGCCCACGTGTCACTTCTAGGGCACATTTTATAAATACCAATTAATTTATGAAATTGTTTTACAAAATACGTGCATCTGTGGCTTTGTAAAATTAATTTGATAACTGGATTCGATTTGCACGTACCTAGTGCCTGTCGTGGGGCAGGAAGTTGTTAGGCACTGATGTTCACCACAGGCATAAACAAAATTACAGCCTCAAGACATTAGGGTATCATTCTAAGTAAAACAATTCCAGATATAAGTCCTTTGGAAAAGTTAAGAATTCTCTTGTAAACCCCTCCGCACCTGTTTTGAGCAGTCTGGCTTGGTCCTCTGGGTTTGCACAGATTGTGGCATTTTTCATGTGCCTTAGTAGTCATGTTTGTATTCTCCACCAGTTTTCTTTAGTGCCTTTCCAATTTTTTTTCTAGCGAGTCATTTATTTTCAACACTTTTGCTTTATACACCGTTCCATTCACTTGACAGCACTGTATTTGTCTAACTCTAGAGGGTAATATATTTACAAAGATCCAGCGTGTAGAGGGGACGAGTTAAGAATGCTTGATCCCTACTGTGCAAGACAAAAGCCCCGAATGCTATTTTTCAGTAATAGAATTACATGTGGTACTTGCACACTCGGGATATTAGCATCCCAAGAGGGAGCTCCATGGTGGAGGAATGCAGAAAAGTTTCCCAGTAATCGGGCAATTACCTTTCCAGTATGACAACCAGACTTCCAGGAGGGTAGTAGGAATTGAGGATGATGCATCCGATTATATGGAGAAGGACATAAAGGTAAAATATCTGCGTGGCAGCTGAGAGCACCCAGCTTTTAGGATATAGGTTGTGAGCAATCAGATTTTTAAGAATTAAATTCAAGCTGCCTGGGATGCATGCAGTTAGTAGCAGAACTTGATCCAGAAAAACAGTTTAGTTCTATTTCTAGGTTGACAGTAGGATAATACAAATGACCTAGATCCTTAGGCTTCTGAACCTAGTCGATATCACCACGTAGTCCCGACAGCAAGGCAGGGGTACTGCATGGGCCTACAAGTGAATGCACATTGACCACTGCTAGCAAACAGCACAAATAATAAAACCCAATTCAAGGAAGTTCTGCCAATTTAAGAAACACTACTAAAAAATCAGCAGCCCTAGGATGAGAATCATCATTCCAAAGTCAAATACTCAGCACTATAGTTTCTTCCAGGGGGAAAAGTGGGCACTGAGAAAGCGTACTATGATCTGCTAACCTAATAGCATCACCCTTGTTATGGTGTGTGTCTAGATGTTCCCCCAAAGCCTCATGTGGTCATAGGTGGTGTGTTTTCAGAGGTGGCTGGATCTAGAGTGTGTGATTACTGAATTAATCTACTGATTGGTTCAGCACAGTTCTGCTGGGATGGAGGCTGTGATAGCAGGATTAAGAGTGCTGAGATTAAGAGTGGGAATACTACCCACCCTGAGGGCAGATAGTCTGGATAAGATACAAGGGACAGAAAGAGGTTTGTCCCTTCCCTTGCTGACCCTCTTGCTTACCTTGCTGCCTTCCGCCTGTCTGCCATGCCACCCTGCCTTGGATCCAGCTAATTGTGGATTGAAACCTCTACAAACTGTGAGCCAAAGAAACCTTTGCCCTCTTCAACTTTGGGTGTTGGGTATCTTGTCTCAGCAATGCGAAAAGTCACTAAGACAACCCTGCTGAAATGTATTCTAGGAAATAGAGACCACGGATAAAACTTAGCTGTATGGATGTTCACTGAAGTGTTGTTTTAAACAGTAACAATAAAATCACAAACAATAAATGATCACTGTTAGGGAGTCAATTAAAAATATCAAGGCTGGGGCTGGGGATTTAGCTCAGTGGTAGAGAGAGCACTTGCCTAGCAAGCGCAAGGCCCTGAGTTTGATCCCCAGCATCACCGCCCTCCAAATATTGAGGCAACGGGAGCCAGACATGGAGGTGCACACCTGTAATCCCAGCACTCGGGAGGCTGAGGCAGGAGGATTGCTGTGAGTTTCAGGTCAGCCTGGGCTACATAGTAAGTTCAAGACCAGTCTGAACTACATAGAGATACCCTGTCTCAAGCTGCTTCCCCCTCAAAAAAAATTGAGGCTTAGCCTGGGAAGACTGTGGAGAAGGAAGGATGGAGAGAAGATGACTATTACAGGAGTGTAGTTGGATAGGAAGAATACCTTTTAATGTTCAATATATGTAGCACAGTAGAGTAGCTATGCTTGACAACGATTAATCAAATACTTCAAGGTAGTTAGTAGAGAGGCTTTTGGATGTTCCCAGTACAAAGAAAGGATAAATATTGTAAGCAATCAATTTGCCAGTTACCCCGATGGGATGATTACATGATGGGATGATTATACATGCATTAAAATGCCATACTGTACCCCATAAGTATGTACAGTTACTATGTATCAATTGAAAATAAAAATTATTAAAAATAAAAGAAAAATTTTAGGGGCTGGGCCTTTAGCTCAGTGATTAGAATGCCCACCTAGCAAGCACAAGGCCCTGAGTTCGATCTCCAGAACCAAAAAAAAAAAAGAAAAATTTTAAGAACATCAGATTCATAAAATATAAAATGATATTCATAAAAGTACATAGAATTTATATATAATTACAATATATAAATATATAATGTGTCTTCAAAATCAGGTTACAAACACTGTGATAAATTATAATCCTTTGACAAAAAGTGGAGAGAGAGATATATATATTTATATATATATATATATGTATGTATGTATGTATGTATGTATATATAGTCCTACCTTTATCATCCTGGTAACCCAGAAAGCAACAAAACTCATTGGTCAGTAAATTTTATATACGTTGTTTAGAAACTATATATAGGTCTAGGGGGGATAGATGTATATATATAGTATAGGTCGAGGAGGATATAACCAAAGTGTGAAAAGTCATCATCCTCTCTGAGTGATGATGACTTCTTCTTTTTGTGCATACTGTATATAGTTTCTAAAACAACCACAGTGAACATGTTCAGTAAAGAAAATATACAGATTATGGTTCTTTTGGAGAAACAGGTACTTCACATTTCTGAAGTCTCTGTGTGCACTTTTGGCACAGTGCTGGGGGCGTGGCTACTGGAGCTGCGAGCAGAACAAGATGGGTGGTCTTTGCACCTGTCGACACCGTGGATGAGGTGAGCAATCTGGCTCACCTGAGCCTCAGGCTTGTCCTTTCTTCCTGCATTGTGGTGAACTAGAGCTACCATCCTAGGGGAGGCCCTTGGCCGCTCTCTGATCTCTCCTTGGCACAGATACTGTCTCCCTTCCAGATGTGTTTCCTTCTCTATATATTCTCTTCCTTCTAGATACTCACTTTGTTCCGCAAACTTTTCCGAGGGATACTCTTTTTCTTCCACATGCATTTCCTCCTTCAGATCCTTGTCTTTAAAAAGATCCTCTTTTCCTTTCAGATAATTTTCCCTCTCCAGAAACCTAGCCTTCTCCAGAGCCTCTTCCCGCTCTGGATATTCTTCCTCTTCCAGGGACTTTTCCTCTATGGTGAATGAAGATTCATCCTGCAGATGCTCCTCTGCCAGCTGCATGTCAGTGTCCTCTTCCTCTACTGGCAAGGTCTGTGTGGACTGTTCAGAAGTTGTACTGGAAGGGTGAGGAGATGAGGCTCCTGACGACGAATCCTTTTCAGCAGACATGTTGGAGAAGCATTAAGTACATGAGCCCTTTCAGTAGCAAGTAAGGTCACTTTACTTCCTGGAAGCCAAGAAAGGGATGAAATCCCATTAGTAACAGCCAACTGTATAGTGATTTAAATCCATTTCGTTCACTCCTTTCATTCAGTAGTTTTTGTTGAGTACTTTCAGTATGCAGATCCTTACATGATGGCCTGTGAAAATGATATTAATTTTACACAGTGGAGTAAAGAGGCTGCTTATTACAGAGGTAACTGGCCCAGAATTCTTGTTAGCTTGGGGCTGAAGAGAGAGGTATCTCGGCCTACTTTTTCCAGCTCTTTCATCGGGAAACTCTGGATAGGGAACTATTTAGAGATCATCACCAGCATGTCTCTTACAAGAGCAGTGTGATGCTCAAGATAAGACGTGGGATGGGTCAGGACACTCACAGTGGTCCAGTGGACACACTCATCCACCCACAGGATTGCCAGAGCTGTTGGATTACTGGATTCTGATAGGATTAACTAGAGAGAGGAGCACAGGGTACATTGCCCAGACCCTTTTCAAAGAGGAACACGATGCCCAGCTGTAGAAAGAGTAGTCAACACAGAGCCCTCATCTGCCAGTGCTTTGAGACCTGCCTCAGCTGCAGAGTAGCCTGCCAGTAGATATGCCCTCCTCGGGACAGCCTGCCTTGTGACTGAGCAAGTGGGCTTATCAGAGTTACTTTCCCATCACTGGACACATACTCCACACCCACAATGTAAAGGAGGAGAGGTTTTATTTTGGCTCATGGTTTTAGCTCAGAGTGGGCTGGTTCCAAGGCAGAAATAGGATGGCAATAGGGTGTGGTGGAGGAAAATGGGCTCGCCTCTTGGCAGCTGGGAAACAGAGGGAGAAGAGAGGAGCCAGGGACAAGAATGCACCCTTTTGGGTCTCACCCTCAGTGACTTGCCTCCAGCCAGGCCCCATCTCCCAACAGGACAGTTAGCTACTGAGCTCGTCAATGGATGAGTCCACTGATGAGTACAGCACCCCATATCCAATCACCTTCCACACACGAGAATTTTGGTGAACATTTTAGATCTGAACCATAACACCAGGCCAGCCATGAGTCAAATACCTGAAAGGTAACTGTCACCCTGGGGCTCTGCAGCAAGCTGGCCAAAGTTTACATGAGTGCCAACCCTGGGCCAGTCCTGCTCCCTTCTCTTCCTTTCTCAGGGGTTGGGCCCAAGAAATAGTTCGCACCTCCCTAGCTTGCATCTTATAGTCTATTTCCAGAGAACCCACTCTGTGATAGAGAGCTTCACAAAATATAAATCTGGAAAAGAACTGACTGCAAAAGCCAGTAAAGAGAAGGGAAAAGTCTCACAGGTAGCTTGATAGTATTTTGCAAGGCGGGGGGGTGGGGGTGGTGGTGGTGCTAGGGAGTAACCAGACCTGCTAGGAGTAAGGAAAAAACCGGCCCTTCAGAGAGATGACAGGGACTGTAAGACCAATTATTAGACATTTTGTATGGGGTGAGGTCAAAAGATAAAATTGTGATAAATGTAGTTACAGATCGAATTGGCTTTTATTCACAATTCACGAATCTAGCTGTCTTCATCGTACAAAATAATATGAAATCTCTCAGTGGGCAGAGGCAGAACGATGGGCTTTGTACGCTAGGAACAAGGGACAGCACAGCAGAGAAACTGATTCGTTGACATCGAGTTACTTCAGGTAATTTTTTTAAAGAGTTAAAACAGAAGGAGTATTCTTATGACTTGGACTCAGACTGGAATCTCCTGTTTTCAGGAAACGCCTGTCAGTTGGGGGATCTATCTGTTCCCTCAAAGTTTCAGTTCGATTGTGTGGTATTCATCATGAGTGCCTCCACTCCAGTTTGGTCTGGTCTGGTCTGTTGGGGTCTAGCGCAGGCGCTCAGTTCATAGCAATAGGCTCCTACCTTTTTATCTTTATTTTTTTTGGAGCAGAATCAGTTTAATCGGCAGGGCCCACTCAGAGACAGACCAAAGTGCAGGCGTCTTGAGAGGAGACCAAATGCCTGCATTAAATCTTGAGATGTATATGTATAAAATGTAGTATTCCAGAAAGCAATTAATCTAGGTTTGCATCCATAGTATCACAAGAAGCAGGTACAATTATCTGCTCTAGTCACAAAGTGTACAAATCATATGTCAGGATTAAGAAAAGATACTGGTAGATCCTCTTTCATGAAAGGACTCGCCTCTTAAAGATTCACATTATAGGGGGATGATGTAATTTCTTAGGTGTCTTTGTCACTTTCCTGTCGTGGGGACAAAACACCCAACACCCACAACTGAAAGGAGTGAGAGTTATTTGGGTTCCTGGCTTTTAGAGGACTCAATCCCTCATTGCCGGGCTTCAAAGCACATACAGCTGGTGGAAGGGCCTGGCGTAGGAAAGCTGTTTCACCCATGGCAGCCAGGAAGCAGAGAGAGAAAGGGGGAACTGGAGACAAATACATCCTTACAGGTTACACCTCCAGTGTCCCACCTCCTAACAGGACGTTCAGTTACTGAACTCGTCAATGGATGAGTCCACTGACGAGTATGGGGCATTTATGACCCAATCACATTCCCAAAGCCTCACCTCGAAATACATGAGACTTTTGGGAGGACATTAGAAACAAGCAGGGTGGACAGTTTACCAGAAGGGTCACAACTTCTATCTAGATGAGGTCAGGGTCTGATTGCTGTTTAAGGTGTGTGTGTGCGTGTGTGTGTGTGTGTGTGTGTGTGTGTGTGTGTGTGTTTGAGAGAGAGAGATTTTTCTCAAGGTAGGAAAAAAGTCACATTTAACATTTTTCAAAGGATTATTCGATGAGACCTTGAGAAAGTCCATGTTTCCATCCCTAAGTAGCTAGCCAGCCTCAGCTTCCCTGATACACAGGACTAAAAAAAAAAAAATGCATTTTATGAGGAAATAGCCTAAGGGAGCGTCATGTAAGGAGAGGCTGGCACTGCTGGCCCCCTTCAGAGGAAGGGCCTGCCTGCAGAATGGGGAGGACGGGAGGCCACGTCTGCGTGGAGAGGAGTGCTGGGCAGAGACGAGGCTGAGCCCTCTGGGAGTAAAGCTCCAAGTGCTACGTGGCACCTTCATCATGAGCAGGGTGAACAAGGAGGAGAGACAGTAGATGGGGCATCCTCAGCAGGAGGGAGAAGCAAGCTTCCTGGGGGAAAGACCACCAACCATGCACACAGACTTGACAGTAGTGGGCGGTCAGAGTTGGCAAACAAAGTGAAGATGAGGAACAGAGAAATGGGAGAAAGGCCAGAGATGGTGGGGACAAAACCTAACCTGACTCGCTGCAATCCCTCCCAACAATTTGCTCCTGAATGTACCTCCCTGTCCCAGTATTCTAGTCTGTGACACTTGGGGTCATAAGGTCCCAATTATGAGGGAGGGCAGTTTACTGTCTCCAGGTAGAAAAGGCCAAAGTCAAACCCAAGGTTAAGCCAGACCTTCGAGGGCTCCTGCTCCTCTAGGATGTGGCCCAGAGCAGCCACTGGAGAAAGGGTCTGCCACCCTGGAGGCCTCCACTTTCAGCAGGGAAGCTTCCTGTCCAGTGCTGCCCTTGCTGCTTGCACTGCCCTCATGGAGTATTCCAGGAGCAGTTGCCAGGGCTCAGTGTGGGATCTGGGCCTTCCCTTCTGTCCCTCAGCTCTAGATCTGCCAATGCCTTGGGCTGGGAACTCACAGCTAAGAGCAGAATTCCTGCATGTTGTCTCCTTGCAAATTACTCAGGTCCCAGCCAAACCTGAAGCCACTCTTCTGGCCTTTGCTATGTTTCAGCCCATTGGTAGATCCTCCAAGGTTCCACGTCAAAGGTCTGGAGCCAGAACCTCAGCCCTGAGGTTCTCCTCCCTTGTGACTTCACCCATTGAAGTCACCTTGGAGGGAGTGCTGAATGTTCCATCCTAGAGTCTTGGCCTCTGAAGAGGCAGAGACAGCAGGCCTGGCCAGTGCAGAGGACTTTCTGGCCACACTGTAATTTAGGCCATTCCTAGTCCATGTCCTACAGGGATGCAGAGCGTGGCCTCTGAGGCACCAGGTGCTCCAGACACCATGGATGATGCTGTATCTTCAAGTGATTAGTATACAACACAGGACTGTTTCTAGGAGGGGGTCATATACAAAAATCAAATCTGCTCACTGTGAGCACCTAAAGTTCAGTTTGGTGGTTAAATTCACTGACTTCCAGAAAGTCTCACAGACTTCCTGGAGAAATCCCTTCTCTGGGAAATTGAAATCATGACCATACTAAACCACTTCTCCATCATTAAGGCCTGTGGTCATCACATGGCAAGGTCTACATCATCATGGAGCTTGAGGTTCAGGGTACCCTCCTTGAATTTATTAAAACCTGGGGAGACTTGCAAGAGGATGATACTTGAAAGAAATTCTACCAGCTCTTCTTGGCTGTCAAATACTGCTATGACCCAGACATTACCCACAGAAACTTCAAGTGCGAGACCTTTCTGTTCGTCAAGGACTTCAACATCAAACTATCTGACTGTAGCTTCTCCAAGTGCTGCCTTTGGGATGATAGTGGCTGACCAATAACAGCAAAACCTTCTGTGAACTGAGGATGTGCACAGTTGCAGAGGTGCTGTAGGGCATCCTCTCCCAGCTTGAGAACCCCAGGCAGGGGCCTCTCCATAGTGGTTTGTGGCTCCATGCCCTACCATGACTCGAACATTGAGAACTGCTATGTTCCCGGAAGGGGCACCATGTCAACTTCCTGTGCTCCAGGTACCTGAGAGGAACGTGCAGGGACCTCATCTACCACACAGTACAGTGAGATGGCAACTGGCAGCTGCACATCAACAAGATGCTCAGCTGATGCTGGAAGCAGCCCAAGGCACAGTGCTGCAGCTGCTCTGCAGTCATCAACTGGGGGACAGCTTGCAGGGCAAGGAGACCTCATGGACCCCTAAACCTGGTTCTGACAAGAAGGTCCCCCGAGGGAAGAAAGTGGCTGCAGGGCATTAAGCAAAATCTGTGGGTGGAGGGCATATAGGCCCTCAAGGTGCCGCGGGCGTCCCCTACTCGCCCAGTGTGTTTGATATCTGGAACAAGCCAGAGACTCAGCCTGGGACGAAACCCAAGTGGTGCAAGTGGTGAGGCAGTGGCCAGGGAGTGGGAGGTCCTGGGCCGGCAGCCTCTAGGGATGCTCACCCAGTGAGCCTCCTGCAGCCCATGAGAAGCTCATGGCTTGAACCTGAGCTGGGAAGAAGGCCAGGGATGGGCCCAAGGAAGAAGACAGCTCTGAGGAGTCGCTACTTTTGTCAGTTTCTTCTGTCTTCTTTTGAACTTGGTAACTCACACGACTTGCCACGGTGGCCCTATTCTCTTCACCTTACTCTGGACAGGCTTGCAGGCTCCTGGACTGTGGGCTTCACAGCTCTCACCCTGCCAAGTGGCAGAGTCATCACACAGCCGGGAAGGGGCATGCTCTGGACATCACTGCTACAGCAGGCAACCTGCTCAGGGCTGAGTGAGCAGAGCAGGAAGGCGCCGCCATCTTTCTTGGCCACACCCTATCTCCATTCATCGAGAGTGTGTGGGGTGGCAGCTTACGACATTGGTAGGAGGTCCGACAGGGCTGGTTGTGGAGAGGCTAGTCCTCAGCCTTGGGTTCCAACCGCTCCAGCTCTGAGCAACATGTATCCCATCTGCTTCTGCTTAACAGTAGTGACTGGGAATGTGTTCTGATTAGACCAACTCGAACAAAGGGATTCCCGTGGCCACTTGCTGGTCAGTGAAGAAATGGCAGATACTGAGAGCTTTGCCTGCAGCTGATTTGCTCTTTGATCTGTCATTTTATGGCTCAGTGGCACATGCATGTCTTTTTGTGTAAGCTCTCTCAACTGCTTTTTGGAGGAGGCACTGTATAAATCACAGATGAGACGGTAATAGAGGAAGCTACCCTTGGGGCAAAGAGTGAGCTATGGGAAAGTTCTGGGACTTACATCCACATTCATGGAAGCCTCTTCCACTTTAAAGGAAGCCACATCAACTTTAACTGGACTAAAAACCCGAAGACACCAGCTTCGATTGCTACTTCTAACTCCTTGCTCCTAATGCTTTCCTCATAAGCTAGAGCTGGGAATGGTGGGAACAATTGGAGAGTTGTGACAAAGGTTCTTTGTTTAACCAAACTATATGTGTTTTTTGGTGGGGGAGGGTCCTGGGGATCAAACTCGGGGCCTTACACTTGCCAGGTAAGCATTCTACCACCCAGCCAAATCCCCAACCCATGTCCAAACTATAGTTAGGGTCCTAAACCCTCTTGCGGGTCTATCCATGCACCTCCTTGCAAAATCTAGTTGTAGCAAGAAGCATACTAAGTCAATTTAACAAGAACCCCCTACCCTTCCTCAGCAAGAATCCTGTAAGAACAACTAAACCAAAATCCTCCTTACCCCTGGCGTTTCTTCTTATATTTTCCATCCACTTTCGTGATGTCCTGATATTTCCTCACACTTAGTTGTCTGTTTACTGATCCCACCCCACTCCTGGACTGTAAATTCTTATTTGCCCTTACTATATTTGGAATTGAGCCCAGTTCTACACTGAGGTCTCCTTTCTCCTATTGCACAAGTTCTAAATAAAATCTGCTTTTACATCTTCAACAGCAGTCCAGTTTTAGCTTCCTTCGACAGTGTGTCTTTCCAGCCCTACCCTGGGATGGGCAAGGAGCACACAGAGGAACAACCACTCCATCAAACATTTACACTTCACAGCTCCCTACCTTTCATATTTTTAAAAAACTGATTTAAGAGATCAAAATCTGCTGGTCTTCTGGATAGCCCAGATTGTATTTATCACTGGCATGCTGTCATTCAGGGTTACAAGCCTTTTCTTTCCAATTTCTTATCAGGCCTTGTAAAAAGGAGCTGCATTCCAGATAGCTGCATTCTCATTTCGAAGACCAGAAAAGAAACTGAATTCTAGTCATCTTCCCTTTAATTCTCCAAGAAATTTGTAAGGAAAACCTACAAGCAGAAATAAATCACAGTGGCAACCTGATACCCAGTGTCTGAGGCAGACTCCCTTGATCTGACTTGTGATGCAGATCTTGACCCATTTTGATCATGGTTTCTGACAGATTGCAGGTTAATTTCTGTGGTTACAACAGGAAAAGCAATTTCACACTGGACAACTGTAGCTCATGAATCTCTAGACCAGCTTCCCAAGATGGCTGCCTCCACCCAATAAACTGGCAGATGGTTTTAATCAGTTTAAATAAAGTCTTTTTCTTCCCTAACAATTAGAGCAGTTGTTTACAATTGGCAGAATTCACAAAGAATTGAGGGTTCTTGAAGTAAGAGTCAGCCTTGGGCTGGCTTTTCCCCTTGGAAATACTGATGCTGACAGATTTAGCTCAAGTGATACAGCCCTTGCCTCACAAGTGCAAGGCCCTGAGTTTGATCCCCAGCACCAAAAAAAGAAAAAAAAATATTGATGGTGGATAGAGGCAGTGTGCTTTGAAAGGGACATGCTCTGTCCATTTCTTCTTCTGTCCCCATTACTGTCTGAGGTTGCTCCCCTTGCAGGCCGTCTTTTCTTCACACATGTCCTCTTGTGCTTCTTATGGTAGCACAACAGTTCTCTGTTCCCATGTCTCTTTCGAAGTAGGAAGACGAAAGATACACGAAGAAGTCTGATTCTTTCTCTTTGTCTGCTCCTGCATTGGCTTTATCTTTTTGGGCCCTCTAGAGAAACAAAGACGTTGGTCCGGGTTGTTCCCTTGGTGGTGGCAAGTGCCATGTTCACATCGTTCACCACCAAATACCCAGAGATGTAGCATGGTGTTGGGCACATAATGGGCACTCAGTAAAACCTGCTAATGAATAAGCGAGTGAACGAAGAGATAATTAGTTATATGCTATGTGCTTTGCCAAGTTTGTTTACTGATTATGTGCGTACACTTATCAATAGAGTGGGTGAAACTATGTCAAGGTCAGTATACTACCACAAGACCTTCCATGTTGCACAGGAAATGAGCAGGTCTATTTTGTACTTATTTCTAGATCCCATTTTTAATTCCAAGGTGACATTCTTAGTTAAAATAAATAAGACACGAATAGCTAAGACAAGCAAACGAAGCAAAACATCCCCTGTACAAAAGGCTTATTTAATGACTAGACTGAAAAGAGGAAGAATAACCACCCCTTGGTTCCATGTTCCGGCTGTTGTAGGTAAAATAGTCCTTAGCTGTGGCTGACAAGTAGCAAGTGGCCGTACTAGGATGTAGATCCAGGTCTGCTGTGGACATCACCAACTATCAAGGCTCCTGAGAGGTGTTCTTTACTGGTAGGCACTTTTTAGGGAACCCCCTTAAGGTACTCTGTTCGGGTTCCCTCCTGGCTGCTGGTTCTAGTTCTCTTACAGCCTATTCCACACACTGTAGCTAAACAATAATCCTCCTTTATTAAAGAAAAAAAAAAACAGAGTCAGAAAAGGGGAGGCGGGAGTACTGGGGTTTTGTTCTTTATTGAATGTATACTATGCACCTATAATAGAATAAAGTGTGGGGTTTTTTTTGTTGTTCTTTTTCATTTAAAGATTCACAACAATCTAGTAAAGTGCAATTGCCCTAATACTTAAAACATTTTTAAGTAAATGGGTGCACCTTGTGTGAGGTTCATTATGTGGTTATTGAGAGTTGGTTCAAGTGCCTGTGTTCTGATAAGGGTCTAACCTCCCCAGTGTGCACCTGTTCTTCCAAGGTCTGGCTAACCTTGCAGGAACAGTTTTACTATCAACAAAGAATTTACTTTGATATGCACTCTGGCGACTCCCGAGTCAGACCAGGGTGAATGCCTGAGGTAAAGTCGCACTTACCCATTTCCTGGAGGGGAGCATTCCTTTGTCAGAGCATAGATAGCTGTGAGTGCAGCACCCAGATGTGCTCTCTCACTCTGTCTCTCTCTCCTCTCCCTGTCTCATGCTTGCCAAGGTTGCTGATGATTTCTTTCGCTTGTGTAGCTAGCTGATGATGTTTTTCGCTTGCATAGCTGATGATACTTTTCTTGTGTGCGCCAGCGAGGGCTGCTGGTTCTCCTTTTTGTTGCGCCCCCACAATGGCTGCTGATTTATTGTTTCGCGCCCTTGAGGCTTCTGGATGTCTCTGTGCGCCGGTGGGGGTTGCTGTTGGTTTGCACCTCTATGACTGCTGTTTTCTTCTCAGGTCCCATGTGGTGCTGCTCCTCTAGCAAAAGTTAAGATCTCTGCTTGAACTGCTCCTGTGCTGAGGATTGCCAGTGACAGAAACGATAGATTGGTGATATGATTTCCTAGAGCGTTTTCCTTTTCTCTTACTTTCTTTATTGTTATTCATAACTTAATTGATCTTTGTGAGTGGTGTCTCGTCCCTTTCCCGTGAATGGAGCTCTAAAACAGTAAGTCCGTGCATGGCCACAGCAAACATTTACCCACTTGCTGTTACACCTTGAGACCATACTTTTAAGTGAAATAAATCGGACACACGTGTTTAAATATCACCTTTTTTCTCTTGTGTGAACACAAATAAGGGCCAAAATGGATGATACATATTGGGAAGTAGGAAGAAAATGTTGAAACAGGAAGGGGAACAAGGGTGGGGGGAGAGGGGAGGGAAGGAAGGGATAAAAAAAGAATTAAGATGTGTTATGGATATTTATCAACTCCCCATTATGCATGTAATCATTACGTACTGCATGCATGTACTAATAAAAATATAGAGAAATGCAATCATCCTATTAACCAACTAAGGAAACCAGAGCTCACAGGAGTTAGGTAAATGGTCTTAGGCTGCAACTACTAAGCATCATTTTTGGGATTCCATACTGGGTATATCTAATCCTAAAGTCTAAATAAACCACCTTGCAAAAGAGGAGACAGGCAAGGTTTGGCTTATTTCCAATCTTTGCAACTCAATTTCTTAGGGATTCCTTCAAATATATAGAAGCTTTCATAGCAGTTATTTAAAAGAACAGAGGAACAACATATAGAGTTCCTACTTGCCAAAAGGAAATTAATTTAGATGCAAGGTCATCCTCGGTTAAAAGTTTCATGGACTAATTTTCAAGAGTGCTAGAGTCTTCTAATTAACCTTCAAATATTCAAAATGTTCAGCAACAAAGCAGGATTATTGATTACTGTGATGACAGATGGCATATTCAATTTCAGACAGGTCAATTTAGGATTATAGTAGAAGGTATTGTTGGGGTGCACCCTCACCCTGTCTACACCACCAGTGTGCTAAAATACTAGTGTTGAGATGCCTATGGGTAGATGTCTAGGCCACCTCACTGGTTGGTAGGCAGTAGAGGCAGGAGAAATCACATGGTCTTGGCAGAACTCCAAACCAAGTACATGACTTTGAACATGTTTCCCACTTTTGCCACACATCTCTAAGCCTCATTTCTCATTTATAATCATAATAGATTGACCTAGAAGAGCTCTGGGTTCCTTTCTATCCTTTGTTTCTAAGACCGTCCCTTTGTTCAAAACCCTTGGGGCCGGTTGTGTGGTGGAATTCACGTAGATCAGATATAGACACTTGTATTTCTGCAGCAAATAAAAGTTTTCACAATAAGTGTGATAAGGACAAACTTCAGGCCTGCATTGGTTTAGGTTGGACTTTGCTTCCAATTGAGCTCTCATGGGTCAGGCTTTGTGGCCAAATGAGTTTGCCATCAGTTTATCAAGACCATTTCAAGCTTTCAGAAGTTTTTAGATTTCAATATTTGTAGATAAGAGATTTAAATCCTATATGAGCATTTCTTTGGATGCCCTATTGGTGATGACATCTAGGATTTATCTAATACCATGTTCTGGATGAGAAATTCAATGCATTTTAAATGCCTTTTCTATTGTAAAATAAAACCCGCTTCACGAAGGTGCATTTTGACATTGTGATTTCTTGGATCACAGTGTGAGCTAACAGGGAGGATAAAAAGAAGTATTTGCGATTAGGACTGTGTAGTCTTCAAGACCTGGAACAATGCAGTCCTGTTAGGTGTTAGGATGACCCTCCCCAGATGCCAAAATGGCTGTTGCTGGTTTCTCACAAAATCCCTTCCCCCGTCTCTATGCCAGAATCTCCCGCGGAAACAATGGCCCCTCCCCCTGACTAGGGTCTCCAATTAGGTCCGTCGCGCCAATTTACCCAGGGGCGTTACCCACCACCCAATCACCCTGTGCAGAAAGGACCAATCCTAAATGCACACTTTCAAGCCTCCAACGTCACGAAGGGGGGGGGCGGCTAAGGGATAAAAGGCCACTCTCACTCGAGTGAGGCGGGGAAGCTGTAAGACCTTAATAAAGCTTTCTCCCACGGCGAGCGTCTTTAGCCTTTTCCCTTCCCCCTCCCGCCGCGTAAACCTAACATTAGGTTCATGGCTCGGTGCTTACCGATGCCAGGGAGTAAACTGATGACAAGCCAGAAGATTTCTCAAGAATGGCAACTGAAAGAAAAATATTTTTTTGGTTAGTTATCCAGAAAATTAGGCAGAGAACACTATTTCCTAACAGTGTTGGATGATCGATCCTATTGCTTAGGATTCATTTTTGTAATGCCTGTTGCTTCCTTAGCCTTCCTTGGTTAGCAATGCTCCTTGAATGCCCAGCAAATCCACTGAGTCTCGGCAGCCCTCTCTTCTAGTACCTCTGCAGCCAGCCCTCTGCTCCTGTCCCTCCTTAAATGGTATGATCAGTCTGTGTGGCAAGGCTCCCTGGGCACTGCAGAGAGCTCACAGGAATGCTGTGGTATTGACTGTGTTTTCTCAGGGAAACAAAAATATTCCATATTTGTTGAACATCACGTGAACCACTAAATTTAGGTCATATTACATTCTTTTCAGTGGTGGAATATTTTGCAAAAATGGTTTTTGGGCAGTTGTTGAGATAAAAAGCAAGTATTAAAAAAAAAAGAAGCAAGTGTCATGTGAAAATCAGGGTGGAACACAAGATGAGTGCAGCTGCATCCAATCTGGTTTCAAAATCTGAGAAACTGTACGTTGCTCAGTGGACACACATGTTCTATTATAAGTCACTGTAGCTTCCTAAGCATGAAATATAAGCATTATTTTTTTTCCTTATACTTCTGTGTATTGAGACATAAATTTGTGACTCAAGGATAGGATGTAAGAATTTGTTGATTTATTTGCCTGTAACTACTAAATAAATGGAGCCATTAGGTATTTTTTTCGGTCCAGGGGTACTTTGAAAAATTCAACAGACACAAAAGTTTCTGTGAGCTGAGAAAGTTTAGGAACCTCTGGCATAATTCACCCATTACTCCTAGTCCTCCTAACAGTCATTGTTGATTCCTCTCTTTTTAATCCTCCCTGAAGCAATCATCATCAGTAAGTTCTCTTGGTTCTGTTTCCCACCAAATTCCCTGAACTCATTTTTCTCAGCAGTACCACCTGCTCACCCTTGTCTAAAAACCACCATTTTCTATGACAGTCCCGCTTGTTTGGCCCTTGCTGTCCAACAATCCATTCCTTAGAGGTGATCTTCTGAAAACAAAACAGTAATATCAGGGTTCATGAACCCTTCTGTCTACAAACAATTTGGTTCACAAATAAAAGCATTCAGCAAAATTTTACTTCCATTTGCAAACTCCACATTGGGTGACAAACATACCATGGCCATCTTTTCCACACACACACAAACACAGCCATCTTCCCCCAAATCATAGAACAAATTAAGTTTATAAACTGAGACATCACTGAGGTCATTATGTAGTTTCTTTGCCCTCGAGGCTTCCCTTTGAAAGCCCCCCAAGCCTGCCCAGCCCGGACCTGCTTCCTCTCCTGGCCATAGCCTGGGTTCTTCTATTGGCCTTTCCCACCATCTGGGAAGATCTTCATCCACTTGAAGATCTTCAAATCCTTGGTTCCTCTTTCTTGAATTTGAACCAAATCTTGCCTCTCCAGTGAGGCTTCCCTGAGCAAGTGATCTAAAATTGTTCTCCCTACCCAGTCACTATGTATCTTGCCTCTCTAATTCCCTACTAGCTTTTGTCACTCCTGAATGTATCATTTTCCTGGGTTTGTATATTTGGGAATAGAAACTTTTCTTTCTGATTCATAATTGTGCTCGTAATTAGCTAGAATAGTGCCTGGCACATAGTAGGATCAATACATATTTATTAAAAGGAATAAATGAAGGATTATCTTATATGGGTGGTTGTTCAGGTCATTCACTGATGGGTTTTAGTGGAGAAGATCCAGAAGTACATCGGGCGGGAGGGAGCCAGTAACTTGATTTTGACTGGTATATATGCATAGATACTCTTACATACAAAAATGTATTTTACACACTAGATAGTCTAGTTAAGGACAAGGGCTTCCTATATTCTTTGGGAAGACACAACAGATAGTTACCCTATAGGAACCCCATTTTTTTCAAACAATAATGATAGTTTATGTTAAGCAATTGTATTAAGCTGAATAGTTAATGGAACAATTTTATTACATCATTGGTTAGTCTTCATAACAGGCAAGCTCTCTTGCCCTTTCCATTTTTTTTTTTAAGAAATTGAGAAACAGCCTTAGAAAAGATCACTACTACAACTGTGACATTAAATCAAACGTGAGGCTTGCTCCGCTGTCCAAATTAAATTTGCCGATTATTTTTTTTTCACAATTGTGATTCTGGGAGGGGCATATGGTGAAACGGCAAGGAACAGGTGCAGAATTACTCAACATCTCTGGTAAACAGCAGTGGGGATTACATGGAGCTTTCTTTAATATGATTAATTCTAAAATACGAAGAGTGGTTTGTCATGTCCCCAAAGACACAAGGCATTTGTATCTATATAAGATTAAAGGAGCTTCACACAAAGCAATTTTATTTTTCAACATCAAATGCTCGGGGGCGTTGCCTGAAGGAAGCACACTACCACAGATGGGGGAGTGTAAAAGCTTCTTTATGGAAAGACATTTCACTGAGCCAGAAATTGTACCTGCGGCTTTCGCTACTCAGGACATACAGGACATTGTTCACAGGATCACAGGACTGTGGAAAGGGGAGGACATGGATTAGAGATCAGGTCAACAAATGCTCCAGACAGGTGGCTCCCGACTGTGATAACCTTGGGTTTTCAGAGATGGAAGAAGCTCAGTGCCTCCCAAGCTCAAACAATAAATAATGGCCATGACACTGGTAATAATAGTGATTACAAAAATCGCAGCTACCATTTCTCTGTGCCAGGCACTGTACTTAGCTCGTAACAAATGACACACATTTCTGCCACTAAATCTTCTTCCCTGGGCTTACCATCAGCCTTCCAGGTCTGTTCTTTGGAACTACACGCCACAGACTTACTCTGCAGTGAGCTGCAAGTATCTGATGACAGATTTCATGTTCTTTATCTGTTTTCTTTTTCTTGTGCTAAACTTATGTTTACTTTTTGCAATGGATACAGGTATTTACACAGACTGGTATTAAATTTCATCTTGCTGGGTTTTTTTCCCTCTTCCAGGCTGCTCAAATATTTGCAAGTCCTGATTCTATCATTCACAGACATTATATAATGTGCTCCTGGAAATTATAAGTGTCCAAATTTCCTCTTATCCTTTTCCCCTTTCTACTTTTCCTCTTTCCTGACACAAATATTTCTTGCAGACTTAATGTGCTAGACACTATGTTAAGCATTGAGGCTGCTACTTTGCATAAGGCACACCTATGGGTTTGGAGAAACAGAAATCAAAATACTACACAGTATGATTATGCAATGAGTGAGAAAAGGGGAAAATTTTAACACAAGACAGAAGCACTGAGAGAAAGGGGCAGTGCCCGCCTAATTCAAAGCTGGCTGGGGCCGTTCGCAGGGAGCTTATTTATGGAAGGGGAGCTCTGCTGTTACTGCCAGTGTCACCACCCCCCTGTCTGACCACTGAGTTCTACCTCCCTAAGGAATCAGGTGCAGCTGCCTTGGCTGGAGGGTCTAAATTTTGATATGATGAGAGACAGGGATCATTCTAGATTCAATTAGAGACCAGGAAGGGACCAAATCGGAGAGGAAGTGGGTCTTTTATGATATGCCCAGATAGTTATTGGGAGGGCTGGCAAGATCAAGTACAAAGGGACTTTCTGATTATGGCAGCTTGTGGCTTTCTTCTAGGCAAATTGCCCAGGTCACTCAAGAGCCATCCTCATTGTGAAGACTGGAATCCTCAGAAGTCCGAGTAGGATGGTTTGTTTGCCCAGGATGGTGCCAGGAGCCTGCAGGTTACCAGAAGTTAGGAATTTTGTGGGTTGGAGAATGGAGAATGGACAACCTTAGTAGAACCATTACCTCATATTGACCCACATTCTTGTCCGGTGAGGGACACCTTTGTTGCAGTGAGTCCTTTCTATTTTTTTTTTTTTTCCTCTTGGTGCAGGAGAGCCAACTCAGGGCATTGTGCCTACCAGGCAAGTACTCTAACCAACAAGTAAATCCCCAGCCCAAGAACCCTTTCTAAAGAAAGAAATGTTTGCATCCAAGAGGCTCCTGTTTGCATCCTGAGAACTTGTGGGTTCTGGGCCAGGTCTCTGTGTCACCTGGACACCGTCGCTGATGTCTTCCAAGGGGCTGCTAGAATCTTTGAGGCTGGCTGCACAGACTGATTTGATTAGGGCTGCTGAGCTGCACCTGTCTTCAGGAGTTCAGAAATTTAGAGCTGAATGAGAAGTTCTGGCAGTGTATTTCCTTAGACAATGTGTCCATGGACAAGGTCAGGTGTAGCTCCTGGGGTAACGACTGCCTGATCATCTGTGAGTGCAGACAGACACACACATAGCTGAGCTCTGAAAGCATGGTTGGAAGCCGTGAAGCAGTGGAAAGCTGAGATGTGTCACAGCTACCTTCAAAGCAGGACTGAAGTTCTATGGATTTGGAACTGAGAGGTGGGCTCAGGATGGCTAAAGCATCTCTTTCTCCTGAAACGATAAGGCATTGGTACAGAAGAGCACAGATTCTTGGTTCCACATTTGGAGTTTAAAGGGTTTATTAGAGCTCTCCAGAGGAACAGAACCAATAGAACATATATAATTACTAGAAGACATTTATTAGATTGGTTAGATTGGCTTGCATAATGAACCCAAGAAGCTGTGGGGAAGGGGAGAGGGGGAGAGGGAGAGAGCTGCTGGCACAAGTCTGCATTTAAAGCCTAAAGAACCTGGAGTCTGATGCCCAGGGGTAACAGCAGCAAAAACACATCTGCT
>PVJO010026432.1:0-21134 GCA_004026905.1 Hystrix cristata
AATATTTTTCTTAGTGAAGAACTCCTATAATTTCTGTATCTGGAGATTAGCATTCTTGCCTTAAATATGAAATGTCATTTTATTGTGTCGAAACACTAGAATGTCACAGATTGTAACAGCAGCTTTTCGATATTTCTTTTTCTTTGTAGACTTATAATAACACAAATTAAATATGATCTATCTTCCAGGTGATCTTTAATAAAAAGAGGCTGCTGGCTTTGATGTTCACCCAGGGCATAGAATGATATTTTAAATTGAAAGTATGACAAGGATTTATATTTCATTATCTTTTAGAAGAATTATCCCATTGTGTTAGTCACCTTTTCATCAAAATCCTAAGAAAAACAACTTAAAAGATGAAAGATTTATTTTGGCTCCTGGTTTTTAAAGTTTTAGTCCATAGTCAACTGACTCCATTGTTCTTAGACCTGTTGGCAAGGCAGAAACATCATGGAAGAAGAGTGTGGAATAGGAGAGCAGCTCATTTAAGACAGCCAAGAAGCAGAGAAAAAGACAAAGGTGCTGAGGATGAGATGTACCTTTCCAGGTTATGCCAACAGTACTTCTTTGTACTGTGACTCCTCTCCTAGCAGCCCATCCTGCTCTAAGCTCATAGGTGGGCTAATCCACTGATGAAGTTGAGAACATTATGATCTGGTTACCTCTCTAGGCCACCTCTGAACATTGTGCATTGAGGATGAAGCCTTCAACATGTGTCTTTGGGGGATGCCTCATAATTCAACCATAACACACATAGTATATGTATTGCTGTGTAACACATTTAATCCACAGATTTCAATTAAAATAAGAAACTTGGGGAAGAAAACTAGATCAAAAAATTGCTTATAGTTGCTTTTCACAAATAGGCTCTGGATGGTGGCTTGGCAAACTCTAAGATGTCATTGAGCCTGACTGTCACTCCTGAGTGGTATTAACACATGGGTGAACCTTCTTTCTCTTCTGTATACAAGTATCAAGGGAGACTGGAAGAATGTAGCTGCTTTTGCAGGCTTAGGAAAGGTGGCAAATATTCTTCTAACGCTCTTTCAGAATCATGCTTGTCGGTTATCAGAAGTTCCACTTAACATTTGCAAATTCAGCAGCTGCTGTGAAGTTGAAAACATTGTGGGGCTGGAACTGGGGAAGATGAAGGCAGACAGAATATATGTTAAGAAAAATCTCCCTATTCTAGGAGATATCTTGCTAGTTCTTCTCAGGGTGCTCAGTATTTGTACCCTTCAAAGAGATAAACAAGAAAATGAGTCTTTATGTCTAAATTTCTAAGTCTAACCTCTTGCTTCCTCCTACAAGTTTAACTGAACATGTGTTGTGCTGAGGATAAAGAAAGATGTTCTGTCATCTACTCTTGCTATCTATTATTCAGATGTACATACATTTTAGTCTTGTGCTTTTTTTGATTATGGGGAAATATACATAATGTAAGAATTATTGTTTTAACCATTTTAACTGTGAGGTTCGATGTGGCATTATGTGCATCTACGTTGTTTTGCAGCCAGTTCCAAATTCGAAACAGAAACTTTATAACTATGAAATAATAACTTCTTATTCTTATCTGGCCCTTAGTGATCACATTCTTTCTCTCTCTATGAACTTGACTATTTTAGATATTGCATGTAAATGGAACCATACACTATTAGTCCTATGCCTCATTTCACTGAGTGTAATAGCTTCAAGGTTCATTCATGTTACATCATATATTTCATAATTTCCTTCTTCTTTCAGATTGGACGATATTCTTTGGATGAGTGTATTTTGCATATTGTTTAGCCACTCATTCAACGATGGATATTTGGGTTGTGTCTTAGTCATTTTCTCATTGCTGGGACAAAATGTCTTACACCCACAGTTTAAAGGAGAAGAGGGTTATTTTGTCTCACGTTTTCAGTCCATAGTTGGCTGGCTGCATGGCAGGAAGAGCGTGGGGAAGGACCTGGCAGAGAACAGATGCTTATATCATGGCGACCAGGAAGCAGCAAGCAAAGGGAGGAACTAGAGAGGAAGATGTACATTTCCTGGTCATGCCCCAGTGACCTGCCTCACCTTTGGTCGGGCCCCAAGTCATAACAGCACATTTAAATAGGGATTCGTCAATGGTCACAATGGAAAAGATGCCTTTCAAAGATGCATATATCCAAATTGAAGATGTGCATTATTGCTTGTGTCTATTAGATGCTGATGCTGGTTTTCCAATTCTACCCTCTGGGTTCTGTGAAGGTATCAGATGAAGTTCACCTGTAGATGTCTATTGTCCTTGCTTTCAACCAATCGATCAATCAGTCAGTCAATCAGTTACTTATTGTGTGCTAAGCCATCACAAGGTCCTGCATTTTATGTATCTTTACAAATGAGTCCAGACTCAATGAAATTCCACATGTGGCAGATTTAAAAACAAGCCTGAATTATTTATTTTCAACTCTAAAATTATGAAACATAAAAGAGTTGTTACTGGTGGCAGACCTTATTCTCAATTCTGTGATCATAAACAGTGATGGAACAAATTCCAAGCATCCAAATTCCACAATGTTCTCCCAATGGTATATTTATTTCCAGAAGCAGTTATTTTCTCACTCACTAAAATGGCAGATTTAAAAGAGTGATTAGGGGTGTTTATGTCCTTGAAGATATCTTTCAAACAGAATAATCTGACAGCCACCTGTCACAAAAACAGCAAATTTAGAGCATGACATTTTATGTAATGAGAATGTACAACGCCTTTATGTGCAACAAATATTCTATGTATCTTGTCATAAATAGGCAAAAGGACCTCTGTGTCATTTAACAGATATACTGTTTCCTGTGCCGTTGTAAAGTATTGTAGTCTACTGTATTTAAAAAGTCTTGTTTTATGGAAAGTAACCACATTTTTCACATTTCTAGGGGTTAGCACGTTTCTGGCTTCAAGTTTATGTCTGTAACCTCTTGACTACAAATGATGCAATGCAGAGCTTCATATGTGGAACCATCTCTGCGACTTTCCCTTCCAATGTTTAATTCCATTTAAAACCATTTCATTAAGCATACTTTTCATATCACATTAATTCTATTTAAGATGTTATTGCTGAGAATGTATCTTATTGGTACGTGTTTTCATTGCTCACAAGAATGAGTTATTTTGGTACTTCTTTTCTGAATCAAACTAGTAATATCATAAGCTGACCTCTTAGCAATAGTTTCACTCTTTTCTGTCTATATAGAAAAACTGCCTGGGAAAAAAATTTATGAACAGAACCCAGACTGCACGGGAAACAATACAGAGAATCAGTGCTTGGGACCACATCCTATTAAGAGGCTTTTGCACAGCAAAAGAAGTTACTAATAGAGTGGGGCGAAAAACCACAGACTGGGAAAAATTTTTGCCAGCTGTCCCTCAGACAAAAGTCTAACATCTAGAATACATAAAGAACTCAAAAAAATCAACCCCCCCCAAATTTAAAGACGCAGTCCAAAAATGGGATCTGAAATGAATAAACACTTCTCAGAGGAAGAATTAAAAATACCAAATAAATATATGAAAAAATGTTCAAGATCATTGGTCATTCAAGAGATGCAGATCAAAACAACACTAAGATACCATCTCATTCCAGAAAGAACAGCGATTATCAATAAATCAACCAATAACAAGTGCTGGTGGGGCTGCGGGGAAAAAGGAATCCTCTTCCACTGTTGGTGGGAATGTAGACTGCTATAACCACTATGGAAATCAGTGTGGAGATTCCTCAGAAAACTACAACTAGAGGTTCTATTTGATCCAGCTATTCCTCTGATTGGTATCTTCTCAGAAGAGTTAAAGTCATTGTACCACAGTGATATATGCACAACCATGTTAATAGCAACACAATTTGTAATAGCTAAGTCTTGGAAACAACCTAAATGCCCAACAACTGATGAATGGCTAAAGAAGATGTGGTTTTTCTACACAATGGAGTACTACTCTGCCATAAAAAAGGACAAACTAGAGACATTTGTAGGTAAATGGATGCACCTTGAGAATATACTCTTAAGTGAAATAAATCAGACACTCATCAGTACACAATGAATTGTTTCTCTGATATGAGAAACCATAAGTGTAAATAAGGACAAAAGGGTATAAGTAGATATTATGTTAAAAAAAAAGATAGTATTCAAAAGAGAGGAGAACTAGATAGGGAAAAGGGGGAAAAAGAAGGAAGGTTAAAAGAAAAGTAAGAAGAAAGGGAAAAAATGGAAAAATGTAAATAAACCTGTAGCAAATAGGGAAGGGGTGGGGAATGGAAGGGAAGGGAGGGGAAGAGGGGGAAACCAAGATATATCATGTACAGATACAAAATAACCATGTTGATTCTGATCATTATGTATACAATGTACCAATACATGTTCTTGGTTAAAAAAAAAAAAGAAAGAAAAAGAAAAACTGCCTGTTCTGTATCCTTTGCCTAAAATTTTACTTCTGTCTATCCTTAGGAGTGTTTGCTGTGAATCTATCAGTTGCATTTGCTGATAAATGAATGTGCTTCAGCTTGTACTAATTCCCTTGTATTTCAAGTATGTCTGCTATAATAGGAAGGATAAAGACTCACCCAAACATCTATGGCTTTTGTCTTTTTAATTTTTCAATATTAAGCAAGAAGACCTCAAAGAGGCTTTATTTTTTTCCTTTCCACTTTTATTTTTTATTAGTCCCTGTTTGCATATATAATGATTACTTCTCTTTTTCATTCCCTTTCCTTCCTCTCCCTCCCACTGGCTTCATCTCTTGGCCCCCTTCCCCTTTGCAAAGATCTATATCCCCATTTCCTATTACCTACCCTTATTTTGCTCTTTATTTATACATTGGCTTTCTCATGTTTGATTTATTTTACCTAACGTTA
The DNA here is from genome assembly GCA_004026905.1 of Hystrix cristata. NCBI lineage: Eukaryota > Metazoa > Chordata > Mammalia > Rodentia > Hystricidae > Hystrix > Hystrix cristata. The sequence continues at coordinate 4,869 of PVJO010026432.1, forward strand.
TGGTCTCAAAGTGCATCTGTTTTCCTACAAATGACTGAAATGTATCCTTTTTTATGGCAGAGTAGTACTCTATATAAATACCACATTTTCTTTGTTCATTCATCTGTTGATGTACATATGGATTACTTCCAAGATTTAGCTATTACAAATTATGCTGCTATACATAGGTATGTATGAATCACCATACTATGATGTCTTTAGCTCTTTTGGGAAGATGTCAAGAAGTGGAATAGCTGGGTTGAATGGAATTTCCAGTTTTATTGTTTTGAGGAATCACCATAATGATTTCCGCAGTGGAAATGGTGTACTAGTTTACATTCCTACCAACAATGTAAAAGTTTCATTTTTTTCCCACAGCCTAACCAGATTTTATTGTTGTTTGATTTCTTGGTGATAGCTATTCCTTCTGGAGTAAGATGGAATGTCAGTGTCATTTTAATTTGCATTTCTGTAACGGCCAGTGATGTTGAACATTTTTTTTTTCATGTATTTGTTCCCTATTTATACCTCTGGTTATTAGAAGTGTCTATACATTTCAGTTGCCCATTTTGTGATTGGGTCTTTTATTTTGTGTGTGTGGGCCTAATTATTTTGAGTTACTTATACATTCTGGAGATTTGTCCCTGTCCGTGGAATAGCTGGCAATTTTTTTTCCCATTCTGTAGATCATTTCTTTACTCTGTTGTTTGTTTCCTTCTCTGTGCAGAAGGTTTTTAATTTGATAGGCTACAATAGGTTGGATTTGATGTTGTTTCTTGTGCAGTAGAGGCTCTGTTCATAGTCCTTGCCTATGCTTATGTCTTTAAGAGTTTTACCTATTTTATCTTCAGTAGATTAAATGTTTCTGTTTTAACACTTAGATCTTTGATCTATTTTGATTTTAGTTTGTACATGGTGAGAGATAGGGGTCTAGATTCAGTCTTCTGCATGCACATAGCCAGTTTCCCCAGCAGCACTTATTAAAGAGGCTATCATTACTTCAGTGTGTGTTTTTGGCCCCTTTGTCAAAATCAGATGGCTTAATGTGCCTGGGGCTGCTTCCGCATACTGTGTCGTGTCCCACTGATGCACATGTCTGTTTTTGTGCCATGCCATGCTTGTTTTATTTTTTAAATCATTGTAGCTTTGTAATACAACTTGAAATCCAAGAGTATGATGTCTTCCACTAAATTCTTGTTTCCTGTGATTGGTTTTGCTATTTGGGTCTCTTCTGGTTCCATATGAATTTTTGAATTGTTTTCTCTAGTTCAGTGAGGAATGCTGTTGGCATTTTAATTGGGATTGTGTTAAATATCTATTATTAGTTTTGGAAGTATGACCATTCTGACAATATTGGTTCTGCCTGTCCAGGAAAAGAGGACATTTTATATTTTCCGAAGTCTTCTTCAATCTCTTTTTACACAGTACTATAGTTTTCATTGTAAAGGTCTCTCACTTCCTTGGTTAGGTTAATTCCTACATATTTAATTATTCTGAATGCTATTGTGAATGGTATTGTTTTCCTAATTTCTTTCTGGCTGGGTTCATTGTTGGTGTACAGGAATGCTATTGATTTTTGTGTGTTGGTTTTGTATACAGTTACATTGCTGAAATTGGCTATAAACTCTAAGTCTTTTGGTGAAATTTTTTGGGTCTTCTTTATAGAGGCTCATGTTGCCTGCGAATGACAATTTGACTTTCTCCTTTCCTATAAAAATCCCTTTTATTTCTTTCTCTTGCCTGATTAGTCTGGCTAATGTTTTGAGTACTATGTGGAACAGGCATGCTGATATGGACATCCTTGGCTTGTTCCTGATTTTAGAGGGAAAGCTTTTAGTTTTTCTCCATTTAATATAATGTTTACAGTAGCCATTTCATAAATGGCTTTGGTCAGAATGAGATAAAGTCCTTCTAAAGCTATTTTTTCAGAGTTTTTATGATGTACAGACGTTGGATTTTGTCAAAAGCTTTTTTGGCATCTATTGAGATGCTTCTATGATCCTTGTGCTTGCTCCTGTTGGTGTGCTGTATTACATATATTGATTTGCACATGTCGAATCATCTTTGCATCCCTGGAACAAAGCCCATTTGGGTTGTGATACATGACCTTTTTGATGATTTGCTGCATTCTGTTTGCCAGTATTTTCTTGAGAATTTTTGCATCTGTGTTCATTAAAAAGATTGGCCTGTAGTTTTTGTTTTTGGTTGGAAATTTGCCTGATTTTGGAATGAGGGTAATGATAGCTTCTGGGAATGATTTTGGGAGTACCCCTTCCTTTTCATGTTATTAACAAGTTTGAGGAATATTGGTATTAGATCATCCTTAAAGTTCTCATAGAATTCAGCAGCGAATCAGCAGGGACATGGGCCTATTTGTTCATTTTTGTTTTTTAACTACTGCTTAAATTTCATTTCCTGCTATTGGATTATTCAGAGTTCTTATATTTTCTTGGTTTAGTTTTCATAATTCATATGTATCTAGGAATCTGTCCATTTCTTCTGAATTCTCCAATATATTGGAGTGCAAGTTTTCAAAGTAGTTACTAATATCTTCTGGATTTAAGTAATCCCCACTTATTTCAACTTTTTCATCTCTACTTACATTGATTTGGTCTTTTCATTCCTTTATTTGGTAAGATTCACTAAGAATTTGTCTCCTAAGACAAATTCATTCAAAGAAACAGCTCTTTGATTCTTTGTATTTTTTTTTAGTCTCAATTTCATTAATTTTTGCTCTCCTCTTTAAAATTTCCTCCCTTGTAGTAGGTTTGGATTTAGATTGTTTTTGTTTTTCTAGGACTGAAAGGTGCATCATTAGGTTATTTATTTCAGCTCAGTCTTTTTGTGATGTGGGCATTCACAGCTACAATCTTTCCTCTTAGTATTGCTTTCATTGTGTTTCATAAGTTCTGGCATGTTATACTGACATTATTGTTTGATTCTAGGAAATGTCTAATTTCTAGACATTCTACATTCTGTGACCCACTAATTATTCAAGAATGTATTGCTTAATTTCCATATGTTTGCATAATTTCTGTGAATTCTTTTTTCATTGATTTCTAGTTTTGTTGAGATATGATCTGATAATATGCCTGGGATAATTTTGACTCTTTTGCACTGATTTAAGCAAGCTTCATTTGTTTTAGATGATCTATTTTGGAGAAAGTTCCAAATGCTATTGAGTTGAATGTGTATTCTGGTGTCATTTGGTAAGACCCTCTGTAGATACCTATAAAGTCCATTTGTTTTAAGGTTTGGCTCAACTCCTACATTTCTCTGTTTATTTTTTTGGAGTTGATCTCTGTGTTAGTGACAGTGGAGTATTGATTCCACCACCATACTTCTGTTTATGTTTGTCTGATCTTTTATGCCTAGTAATGTTTGTTTTATAATCTTGGGTGTAGTGGTGTTCAGTGTGTATGTTCATGATTGTCATCTCTTCCTGTTGAATTATTTCCTTAACCAATATATAGTGACTTTTTTTTGCCTCTTCTGATCAGTTTTGGCTTGAAGTCTACTTTGTCTAAAAGTAGAATAGCTATTCTTGTTTTGGGGCCCCTGTTGCATGGGACATTGTTTTCCATCCTTTGATTTTTTTTTTTCATCCTTTGATTTTTGTCTATGAATTTCATTTTGGATTAAATGTGTTTCTTGTATACAGCACACCATTGGGTTCTGTTTCTTGATGCATTTTCCCAATTAGTGTCTTTTAGTGGGAGAACTGAGACCATTACATTGAGAGTTATGAAAAGGTGCTGACTTATTCCTGTCATTGCATTATTTTCCTCTTGCTGATTCCCTCTTTCCCCTTCTTCTTAACTGCTCACCCTGCCTGGTTTATTTATTCTATTAGATCTTTTGTCACTGTTAGCTTCATTGTCTCTTTCTATGGTATCCTTCAGAATTCTTTGAGTGCTGGTTTTGGGACCACGAATTACTTTAGGTGCTCTTTGTCATGGAAATACCTTATTTTTCCATCATTTTGGAAAGATAGTTTTGCCTGGGTTGGAAATTGTTTTCTTTTAGGGCTTAACACATTTCACTCCAAGCTCTTTTGGCCTTTAAAGTTTGTGTTGAGAAGTCTGCTGTCATTCTAATGAGTTTACCTTTACAAGTGATTTGTTATTTTTCTCTAACAGCTTTTAAGATTAACTCCTTGAGTTGGACTTCTGGGATTTTGAGTATTATGTGTCCTGGAGTGGTTCTTTTCTGATTCTGGCTATTTGGGGTTTTATATGCCTCCTTTATCTGTATGTTAAATTCTCTCCCCATATATGGGAAGTTTTCTGTTATTATTCTATAGATTTTAAATACCATTTGTGCTGTCTTTTTTTCATACATTCCAGTTAATGTTAGATTATTCTTCTTTGTATCATCTAGCAGCTGTTGGATGAAATTTTCATATTCTTTTGTTGTTTTCAAGATATCTCTGTGTAATCATGTATAGGTACAGAATAAATGTAATGAATGTGACCATTGTATGTAGAATGTACCAATACATGTTCTTGGCTTAAAATTAAAAAAAAAAGATATCTCTGTGTAACTGATCTCCAGTGACAGCCCTGTCTTGTAGTTTTGACACCGTCCTCATATTATTCACTTTTGCAGCCCATATGTTCAACGGAATTTTTAATGTCCTTAATTTCTGTTTAGTAACTTTTCTTGAACTCTAAACCCTTTGCTTAACTGATCATTCATGTTTTGTATCATTTTGTTTAAGCTAGCTTTTTATTATTGTATTCTGTAAACATGCTGATTGTTTTGTTTGTTAAGTCCATTATCTGTTTATTTATATCTCCTTTGAACTCACCAAGCACCTTATTTATCTGTTTTTTAAAATCTCCTCTTTTATCCTTTTAAATAATTCTGCTGTGTGACTTTTGATTTCCTCCCCCTTGATGTCCCATAGATAAGCTTTGGGGAAATTTGAATATCTTGGAGGCATTTTATTGCCTTGTCTTCTCATGTTTCTATTATTTTTTGTGCCAGGATGTGTAGGTTGGTTATAGTGGAAAACTTTGTGGGTAGTATGGAGACCTCTCTAGTTAGTGTCTGCTTTTTAGTGGTTCACTCTGAGTGTGGCTAACTTTAGGCATTTGTCTCTGTCCCAAGATCCAACCACTTCCATTTATCTGGGAAGGGAAGCTGCAGTGTATTTGGCCTTGCACCCAGTTCTTTGGGAATAGTCCTCAGTATTGTTAAGGACACAAGGCAATTCACATATTAGCACACAGAGAAAAGCAATTACTATTAACAACTATGTCACTTGTCAATAGCAATAAAATTAGCAGCAAGAATGGTGTCAAAGACAAACTAAAATTGACATATCCTAAGAGCCACTCTTACCCATAGAAAAGTGGTCTATAATTACAGTATAAACACCATGACAAACCAAATATTGACATATAGTAAATATCTGCTAAGTACAAGAACCATACCTCCACTAACAGGAGAACAGTATTCAACAGCAATAGCATAGAGTTAAATAACTATCTAAACATTCATAAATCTTAATAGTTATTGTTATGGTTTGTATATAGATGTCCCCCCAAAGTCTCATGTGCTCATAGATGGGGCTTTTGTGAGGTGGCTAAATCATGACTGTGTGATGCTGAATTAAAATGTGTGGTACTAGTATTAAGAGGATGTGATGACTAAGTTGGTTTAGCATAGATCTGGGTGTGGATAATGGGAAGGCCTAACCTGGGTGTGGGTGGCACAATCCACAAGGCTTGTGGCCTGGATAGGATAAAAGCAAAAGAGAGGCTTCCTGCTTGCTGCTTCACTGCCTCCTGCCTGCTTTGCCCTCAGAGGGGTTTCTCCTCTGAGAAGCCCCTCTGCTGTGCCATCCTGTCTTGGAGCCAGCAAATATGGACTGAAGCCTCTATAAACTGTGAGCTGAAATAAACCTTTCCTTATCTAACTTTAGGTGTTGAGAGAGACCAAGTGAATTCCCTGGGTTTCAAACATTATCCTTTCTGACCTCACTGAATGGTCCAACACCAATTACCATTTCCCTAATTATGTCAAACAGTAACTCATGTCCTTGCCTGCGGGACTATTGGCATGAGAAAGGTGGTAGTCACAATTATGCATTCAAGAGAACTATTATATGTACTTGCTTAAGTGTTCTATCCCTGAGAATTAGGACCTCTCACTGGTCAGGACCTTGGATTGCAGGGAGTAGAAACACAAAAACTGTAAATGGGCTCATGTTTAATGGTGAGGAGGGACACTTCTACTTATTCTGGTTCCTAGGCCCGTATACTTTTTGCTATTGGAGGTACAGAACTATATAATCAGCTGTTGGTTTAGCCCATCAATCACTTTGCAAAGATAACAACCAAACTCTACAAGATGGCAGACCCATAGCTGAGTCTTCAACATGCCATTCATCATTTTATTGGGATGGCTGCTTCTGAATGATGGCATATTAGTGAGTCCACTGGTAACAGACTCATTTTTGTACCTCCCTTGCTATAGAAAATTTCCTTGTTCTAGGGAGCATCCTGTTAAAAGTGTGTTGACTGATAAAGCATTCTGTAAGTGCTTTGATGGTGATGCTAATAGAGGCACTGTAGGTGGGCAGGCAAACTCATACCCAATGTATGTGTGAATGTTGGTGTGAATTAGTGACCACAGTCCACTCCACTGTGCAAATGGCCTGATATGACTGACTTGTCCCTAGGTTTGCCTCATTCCTAAAGGAATGGTGCTGTGTTAAGGGTCCAGCCTTCGTCACTGCTGCTAGTACACTGGCCACTCAGCAGTGGCTGTAGCCAGACTGCCCTGATAACAAGAAGGCTTTCTTATTAGGCCCATGTGTAGTCTTCATTTCTGTCACCTTGAGAACCGTGTTTACGAAGAGCCTACTGTATGAAGAGCATTCAGACCATATTTCAGGGTCTCTCAGAATTGAGCTGTAATGTTGTAGCTTTCCACTTCTAGCCACACAATCATACACTGTGATCCATCCATGATCCATACTTGTCTTTTCTTCTTCTATGAGTTGGTCAACAAAAACCCCATGGGGTCAAAAAAGAGGTATTTATGCAGTAGAAGTAGCGTGCATGGCAGTATGGGCCAGCAGTTAATTTACTCATAATTTTGGACCTACTCCAACTTCTGAAATATACCACTTCTATCCTGCAGTGGACTGCTGTATTGCATGTCCAACTGTATGACTCGGTTATCTGAGAGCATGCTGTGCTGACCAGAGGTCATCCTTCTGTCTGTCTGCCCCTAGCAATTAATCATAGCAATGACAGTAAGGCAAGTCTATTCCTAAGAGTCAGAGGACTTCTCTCTCAGAAGAGTTTGGCTGAAAGACTGCCCCACTGACCTCGTGCAACTTTCCTTAGAACCACACCGAAGTCTCAGATTCTGTATTAGTCACCTGTATTTGTTCATTGCTGGAACAAAATACCTGACACCTGTAGTTTAAAAGAGGAAAGGCTTATTTTGGCTTATAGTTTGAGAGAGTTCAGTCCATGATTGGCTGGCTCCAAGGCAGAAATTACATGGCAGGGGTGACCCTGAAATATGCTAAAAAAGAAACGAGTATAATCTTCCTAATCTTACCAAGTCTGAAGTGCTATTGGGATGTGCAGATCTGGACCTGAGGAGGGAATTTATGAGCAGGTACTGATGTGGACTTTCTCAGTTATAGCAGAAGCTGTAAGGGAAGATGAAATTGCCCAGACAGATCACGGTGGAAGTCTGGGGCTGATCAGTGTTTAACAGAAGGAAAGACAACAGGATATGGGGGTGGAGGGAGTGTAATTTAGAGGTGGCCGACTGGGTCCCTCAGCCAAAGGAATAAAACACCTCAAGAAGAGAGACAGTTACCAATGGACTTAGGTCAGGAGAAGCCAATAAAAATAAGAATTGAAATGTAGCTCCTGCGTCGGTGTTGGCTGATCTCAGCAGGACGAATTGCATAGACAAATCCAGGTTGTTAGCAGATTCTAATGGGCTGGAGACAGAAAGTGAAGTATAAAAGTGAAGACAGAGTGAGAATGTGTTACTCTTCCAGTGAGCTGAGTGTGAAGGGAGAGAGTGAGAAACTTGTTGCCGAAGGGCTAGGCAGGATTCAAAGAGGATTTTCTTCATTTTTCCATCAATTACTTTTTTAAAGCGGCAGAGACACGCACACGTTCACAGGCTAATGGGAAAGAGATGGCAGAATGGGAGAGACTGAAGCTACAGGAGAGAAAAAGAGGAGGCAAAGTTAAGGCTCAGATCGTGACAGTTTCTGTGTTATGAGAGTTTTAGATAAAAAGAGGGAAAAAAGGAACTTCTCCTCAATTACGCTCTTGATGTAAAAAACCCCCAAACACCAAGATATTGATATCAAGCGTTCATCTTCACCTCCCAGAAGATCCCGTGCACAAATAACGGCGATGCCTCGCTCAGCCGTGCAACCTTGGCCTCCGCGGAGCCGAGAGCTAGTCAAGTGAGTCAGCACGACTCACCCTTAAAATCGCGGCAACCATCTGATTTTGTTTCCACCCAAGTCTCTGTGCATGTGCCTCAAACGATCGAACATTTATACTCAGCCGAGAAGTCTATCCAAAAACTCAGCGCAAGCAATGCTTCAGCCAAATCTCTCCTGTGTCACATTTCATTATGACAGATGTCTCCTGCTGGGCTCTTATTTACATAGAACACAGACATATTGTCATTACGGATAATTAGTCTCAAATGCATTTGCTTTTATAACACTCATTTTAAATTTCTAATTCACTCATCAAGATGATAAGAAAAAAAAAATAGGCCCTTTTCCCTATTAGTTTCTGGGCCTGATTTTGTTTCTGCTCAGGCTTCTTGTGCTTCTCTTGCTTTATAGGAGGGGAGGGATTTAGGGACTCTGATGAATTTACTTTCCTCATATTTTAAGCCGCCGGACATCTTTTTTCTGTGAAGAAAATGAAATCATCAATTTAGATGAAAGGTCCTGAAATATCAGATACCAGAGTTTGTGTTGGGGGAGGAGTTATGAATACAACTGTTAATAAAATGACAGAATTTTAAAGTCAAGGAGAATTTTTTTGCAATTTTTTCAACCTGGCTTTCCTGGCAAGCATTTAGATAGTAAATTATTGCGTGTGGACTGAAAAGATTTAGGAAAATCTAGATAATGTAAACTTGTCTTAAACATTGTCCAAGAAATTTTGCCTAACAAATACACTTAATAAATCTCAGCCATTCCAGTTTACAGTTGATCTTTGGTGGTGCTCTTACAGCAAGAGTTTAAGGTATTGTAGTAACAGAAAAAGTACTATACTATTTTCAGTGGAATGTTCTTTCCCAATTTTAGGATTAGTAGTATGTGCAAGTCACTGAGTATCTGCTGGAGAAGTTGTTGAGTTGGATTACATTTCAGCAGGTGGAATCATTTATAGACATTGCTATTCAGAAATTTTTCTTCCTACTCAAAACAGCATTAGAGATACTGGTATACAGGGTTCTACAACAGAAAATATAGGAAGGGAGAATTGAAGATGTTTAAAACACATGCTGGTGTTATAGGAGGAAATGTAACAAAGAAAATAATTCCTAGAATTATTCCAAGATATAAGTCCTCACATATAAAAATAAAAAAATTCTGAATTACAATAAAACGAAATAAATCTACATTTAGACTTATCATAGGATGTTAAAGATCTTAAGAGTAAAGGAGATACAATCAAATTGTCTATTCACATCATTAGTTCTCAACTTTTAACAAGCTCTAGAACCATCTGGAAAATAACCACCAAATCCAGAGATGCCTGGGCTTTTCCATTTCAAGGCAGATTTGACTGATCTAGGGAGGGCTGAGAGCTACATTTATAACTAACTCTACAGGCCATACTTTTGGGTGGCTCTCAATTAATGTGAGAGCAGACTTTTCAACATCATCAGAAGAGATTTAATGATGAAGGTCAAGATTTCCAAACTGCTGAAAGAAAGTATTGTTTATTTGGTGACATATACATTTGGCTAAAATTTCACTTAAGAATGAGAGTAAAAGAAAGATGTTTTCAGATAAATAAATATTAAAGGAGCATCTAAAGAATTTACTTTAGGAAACAGAAGAAGCAGACAAAATGTGTCTAGGGTACACAAATGATTGAGGAGCAAAGGATAATATGTGGATAAGAAAAAATGTTTAGTCTTCTTAATATTTGATCTTTCAAGTAAGTAATTGAGATAGAATCACAAAATTGGATAAGAATAACTGGTAAGCTGGGTGATTTTAGGTAAAGTGTTCTAAGAGATTTTATTCATTAGGGGAGATTGAGGATACTGATTAACTTTGATTTTCAGCCATATAAGTTATTAAGGGTTATTACTAAAATTAGAACAAGTAACTTTAAAATTACAGAGGCAAATTAAATAAAGTCTAAAATAGAATTAATCAAAAGACAAAAAGAAAAAGAAAAATAATTGCAGGCAAAATAGAAATGCGAAGTAGGACAATAAAAATCTTTTTGAGTCTATCAGCAGTAAACATAAGTGGAATGACCCTGTACTCTCAGAGTGTCAAGGTAGATTTTTAAAAAATCAATTCTGTGTTGTTTATCAGACATATCTAAAAAGTAGGAATGCAGAAGATGAAAGAACAGAAAGATAAATACACTTGTGTGATGGTATCCTAGAGTTCCATGCTGTAATAAATTATCACAAACTGAGTGGCATAAAAAAGAAGTTTATTCCTCTAGTTATAAAAGCCAGAAAACCAAAACCAAGTGTTGGCAGGGTTGGTCCTTTCCAGAGGATTTAAGGGACAATCTATCTGCTGACTTTCCACCACCAATTTTTAGCATTCCTTGGGTTGTGGACACATTACTCTAATCCCTGCCTCCATTTTAGTAGTCTCTTCCACTATATTTTGTGTAAAATATCACTTGTTTTCCTTTGATAAGAATACTGGCGATTGTACTTAGGCCATCCTCAATCCACAATGATCTGTAATGATCCTCAGCTCAGAATGATATACTGAGATCTTTAACTTAATTATGTTGTCCAAGACTCTAAGTATCAGGGAGTAGGGTGTAGATACATTATTTTGGGGGAGGTGTCTCTCCTCCGAAACATCGTAGACTGTCTTCTGCTTCTGTAAAACTCACGTCTGTCTCATCTGCTGAATACATTAATATATTCCATCATCTTCTCAAGTTTCACTCATTCCAGTGTCAGCTCTAAATCTAAAATCTCATCTAAATATCACCAACTCCAAAAGCCCCAAGTCTCATAATCTAAGTCATCCGACTGAACCATGGATGAGATCTGAGGTATAATCCATTTTGAGTAAAAATACCTCTCCATCTATGGACTGTGAATTAGATAACGTGTTACCTACTTTCCAAATACAGCGGCGAGACAGGCATACAATAGACATCTCCGTTCCAAATGGAGAAATTGGAAGAAATAAGAGGGTCACTGGTCTCAGGCAAGTTAAAAACCCAGAAGGGCAAATTCTATTAGGTCTCAAGTCTTGAGCGTATCCTTTATCGCTCGTGTTCCACCCTCTGGCCCCATAGAGGCTCACAGCACCTTTTCTGCTTGTAGAATTTGGAAATTCCAACCACCTTTCATTTTATCCATTCTCTGTCTCTTTCAGTATCAAATGACAACGCTGGTATAACATTCTCAAAAACCTTGAGCTAGTACAGTATAGCCCTGATATTCTGTCTAGAAATTATGAGATAAAATATTGATCAAGCTTATGAGCATAAATCTGTAAATACTAGATACAGTATTTTCAAATAGAGTCATGCAATTCATATAAGGTAAAAGCTAGAAATTAAGCATATATCAAGAATGCAAGAATGATTCTAATAACAAAATATGTTACTCTAATTCAGCATATTAATATGAAAAAGAAAATACATGATTATCTGATTAGGTTTTAAAAGTATGTTAAATTAAATAGATTTTACAGCTAAGTTTCTTAACAGACTAAGATGAGAAGGGAACTTTATTAACCTGGTAAAGTTTGTCTACCAAAACCCTCCAGCAAATACCATCCTTATTGGTAAAGTATTAGAAACATTCCCTTTAAAATCAGGTGAGAGAAGGAGCTTCCTTACAATTGCATGTTTTTAATACTGAATTGGAGGTCCCAGTTAGTAAGATATAAGAAAATAAGATAGAACAAAGTCGTAATTATCTATAGATGATGATTGTCTATATTAAAAAAGAAAAAGACTATCATAAAAAAGGAAGCAGCAAGTTAACTGGATATATATATGTAATGAATACATAATATAAAAATCAATTTAATTCTATGTACAAGTAGAAAATGTAGCTAAAGAAATCATACCACTTAAAAGAGCAACAAAATATGGAGAATGAGATATAAGTCAAACAAAACATAACTGCTACTCAGTTCATACTAAATCATCTTGTACTTGTTTATATTTATATCTATATTTATAAAATATAGTTCACAAAATCTGTACTTGCCTCCTAATTGTTTGCTCTGTGTAAGGTTGTTTTTCTCTCTAGAGACAGCTTTCTCCATTTTAGAAACTGTGGCTTCTACTTGTCATACTATCCCATTCAGTTATGTACAATATCAAAAAACTAAACCGTGTTCCTTGAATGAACTTATTATTATGAGAAATTTCAGGCATATTAAACTAATTGAGTTTGTGCATACACCATGAAAAAGAGTGGAACAAAAAGAAACTGTCATATTTTGGGTACAGCCTTTCTATAACATTACACAAAAATTATTTGGAAAAATAGCTGTACCTTGGTGTACAACTCAATGGTATCTGGACAAAAAAGAAGGAAATTTAATATAAATACAGTATAGAGTGTTCAATATCAGCAAACAGGTTGAACACTTTACAGACATCACACAAAACACTATTTGGAGTTCACCTGAAGTGCACAGTAACAAAACTGTGTAACTTCCCTCCTCATAACTTCTAATAATAGGCTTTCTTGATTACCTCTAAACCTTTCATAAGAGTTGGATCGTTGCCTACGAAGATCGATGTCCTTAATACTCCAGGTTTTTCATTAAACCATTTTGGGAACAGAAGTTATATTAAAAATGAAGTGCTATCAACTGATAATGGGCAATTAGTGGTTTTGGTTTTTGTTTGTTTGATTTTTACTAAGCTTTTCCGCAGTCCTCTCAAGCAGAACTTAAAATTTTATGAAGGTGACAGGTAAGATAATTAATCACTTTCATATGGTGTGAATGCTGTGAATTGTAATTGGAAACAGAAACATTATTAGTCTAGAATAGAGAAATGACATTTATTTTTCTCTTGTGGTTCTACGTTGTAAGTTACCATGAGATTTGGAAATACTGTGGGAGGAGGGCGTATCAGGTTTGGGGAGAGGTCTCTCCCAGACCTGCGGTGTTCTATGCTTAGCCCCCACAGCGTTCAATGTGTCCGGCCGTCGCACTGTGTATGTGGATAAAGGGGATCTTTGTTGCAGTTAGTTGTACTTGAGGCCCGGAGGGAGAAAAGCTCACCGTACAGAGTGGCAGCAGCCTCTAAAGGACCGATAGTTTCTTGCTCTTGGAGAACTGCAGGTCAGGTGTGCTCCAAAAGCCCAGAAACCGTGAGCCTACATTCTGTCTTGATCCTTCCGGCTGGAGTCCTCCCGGGATCCTGGACTCTCTCCCGCTGCTGGGGATGGTAGCACGGCCTGTCCAGGTGCTTCAGGCAACACATCCTTGCTTCCCCCCTCTTTCTTTACTCCAATGCAACATAAACTTTTCAATTGTTTTTCATCTCTATCTTATAGTGCCCAACCACCGTAGCTTACATTTCCTTTACTCAAAATATGAGCCTATTTAGAAAGCAAATAAATAGTGTAGCCTCCTGGGTAATTTCTATAAAATGTAATGCCTGAGATATTCTTTTATACGGAAATGGAAAATTACTATTCACTTCTGACGAGTTTCCATTTCCATTTTTGCTTTAATTTCTGAGCTTCCTTTGTCTGAAATCAAGCTTCTAAAGCAGACCTTAATTATCTGTTTTTAACTGTAGGAAGATTTATTATTCAAAAAGCAGCTAGCAATTCAGAATAGGTTTTATTTTGTTCATATTTGAAAGAACTAGTCAGAAATATTTCTTCTAATGGGAATATCTTGTGCAATAAAGCTCTAGTCCAGATAAAAAACTAAACAAATAAAAACTTAAAGCAAATCTCTGAGAGAGAGATGGTTAAAAATTTTTTGAAATCTTTAGTAGTGTGATCCCATGGAGTAAACAAATTAAATTAATATAATTAGAAGAGAAATAATCTTTGCATTCATTCAGTGCCTACTTTCCAAGATCTCTCTCTTTTTTAAAAATTTTATTTTAAACCAAGAACATGTATTGGTACATTTTACATATAATGGTTACATTCATCACATCCAAGATCTCTTTTTGATTTATATCTTAAATGATCCCTTTAGGTTTTAAATTGATCTTGTCTTTTAAGGATCCATCTAATACATTTTACTACTTCCTTAGAAATGATTGTCTTTATAAAATGAATCCTTTTTGATCTATAGTCTTCAATTACAGAACTGTATTTACCTTACTATGCAAAAGCATAATTTTTTCCTTTAGTTTTCTACAGTCTAGTTTACAAAGTATGTTTGCCAGAGGACTTAGCAAAATATCATTTCGGCAACCTTTAAAAGGAAGAGAGATCCTTATTTCTTGTACTTGGTTTTAATCTGGCTTTACTTGAAGAGAAAGGGAAAGACACAAAAGTGTCTCTGCAAAGACTTGAAATTTCACTGTAGATGTGTTGTCTGCAGTTTTTGTGGCACACACAGGTGGAAGCACAAGTAGAGAAAAATCAGCACAAGAGTCGGCAGAGAGGTGAACACTTACAAATGGAAGTCTTCCACATAGGAATAATGGTTAAAACTGTGGAATTCAAATGTCCAAGAAAGGAGAAGGGAACATAAAACACAGGGGGCTGTGGAAGGAGGAGAGGAGGTGTCTACACGGGTAGTCCAAAAAAGTGTGCTGGGAAAGATGGGAGAAAAAAACAAAGAGATTGTGGCATCACTGGGGGGAGGGTTTCTGGTGCTAGGATAGGTCAGCCGTGCTGAATGGTAGCTGAAAATAAGACCTCTGCCCTTAAAGTCTCAATTTTAAAAAGTTAGAAAATCTTGAAAGAGCTGTATAACAGGATAGTAAGAATAAGGTTGGGCAGAATAAGCAAGATGGCAACATGAATTTAGTAGCCACTGGAATTGCCGAGTAGGTAAGGTTAGAAATAAGATGCTGGCTACAAGAGCACGAAGGTCAAGTGATTTAGGGTATGGGGATCCGTGTGGACTGGAAGACCCTCATAGAGAGGGAAAGGGTGAGTGCAATGCTATAAGGAAGACTCAGGGAGCAAAGACTCAGATCAAGGTGGAAGGAATGGAATCAGACACATGAAGGAGCAAATCTTTGAAGTGAGAATGGTCGTGCGGGTGTCCACCCTTTCTCTCTGCAAGGATGACACTTCAGGAAGCACCACAACCATTCATCAGAGCCTGGCTTGTCAGAGGGGCCGTCTGCAGGGTGTTGGTGGCACTGTGGCATGGTCTGTGATCATAAGTTTCCCCAGGATGTGAAGTTTCATGAATGATCTCGGGCAAGAAGACCGCACAGTTGATGGTTCAAGAGACATTCCTGACAACCTTGAGAGAGTTCTCATGTTTCTTATGGTTCATTCCCACTGTATCTATGTAGGAATCAACAGAAAGAACAGTGACAAGAACTCTTTTTTTTTTTTAAACTTTATTTTAATGGTACATTTTCAATATACATATTGATAACATTCATCATTGGGGATTTGTACCTGTACATGATATACCTTGTTGCTTCTTTTTTTCCCGTTCCCCTCCCCTCACCCCCTTCTCCCTCCCTATTTACAAAAGCTTTGTTTCCATTTTTTCCTTCCATGTCTTATTTCTCTTGTCCCTCTGTTCCTTTCCCCCTCCCTTGTTCCCTTTCCCATTTGGACACTTTCTTCCCTTTCCCAATATAATACATTTTAGTCTTTATTTACACTTCAGTTTCTCACACCAGAGAAACTATGCGGTATTTAAACGTGTGTCCAATTTATTTCACTTAGGAATATGGTCTCAAGATGCATCCATTTACCTAGGAATATCTCAAGCTTATCATTCTTTATGGCAGAGTAGTACTCCATTGTATAAAAATACCAATTTTCTTAACCCATTCTGCTGTTGTTGGGCATTTGGGCTGCTTCCACGATTTAGCTATTACAAACTGTGCTGCTATAAACATGGGTGTGCATATATCCCTGCGGTAT
>PVJO010026433.1:0-21142 GCA_004026905.1 Hystrix cristata
AATTAGAGGGACAAAGTTTGACGAAAGGAAGACACTTTATCTGTAAAGAGGAAAAGGAAGGGGAAAAGAGAAGATAGACAGCTCCCCTGATAAGAAAGAAGCAGGGCGGGGGCGCTGCCCCTGGGCCCTTGTTCCCAGCTGCTCTTACAGGGGTGCGTGTCCCTCCCCCTCCGCCCAGAACTTGCAGTAACCGGATTAGTTTCCGGCACCTCTGCCTGCCGTCATCTCTTCTGTGATGTACGTGCAGCTTCTTTCTGTCCGTTTACTTGTCTCGACCTACCTTTCCGGCCTTATCTTTGGGGGGGGCAGCTAGTCGGCAAGGGGGTGCCCTAGTCACGGTTGGTTTGGCATTAGTAAGGGAGCGTGTGGCTAGCTATTGTACTCCGTAATGACCTGGGGTGACCGGTACGGTGACTCCAGAGTGAACACACACACATTATATATATGTGCACAGGTGTGAGTACATAGTGTCTTAGAGTTAGTCCCCTCTTTGTTCTCCCTATAATTTTTTGGAAGTGGGGTGTCTTCTTGTTTGTGTACTTGGCTTTCTCTCAGCGTCCTGCCTGTCAGCTCTTTTTCTGGTCTCTTGGTGCAAGTCCCAAGGCCATTTGGTGCCCTTCTTTATCTGGTTTTTCTCTCTCTTTCTGCCCCCGTCCTTGACTTGTTTCCCAGGAGAATTTTTCTAGTAAAGCTTGTTTTTAATTTCTTCTAGTCAGGATTAATTAGAAGACCCAGTGAGGCCCCTATTCTTCTTTTTTTTTTTTTCTTCCTGTCTACAGATCCCTGACCCTACAGCTTCAACAAATAAAGACGTCTCAAAAAAATAATTAATTAATTAATTAATTAATTAATTATAAAAGAGTTCATGGAGGTCAAGGATTCAAGATCACCCAAAATCAATTTTATTTCTGTACACAGCAATAAAATTAAAAATACGATATAATTTATAATCACTCAAAAGAAGAGCAACACTTGAGTATAACACTAACAGACTGTGTATAGGATGCATGCAGAATTGCTGATTAAAGAAATCAAAGATATAAATAAATGAAGAGACTTACCATGTTCATCGGTGAGAAAATTGAACACAGTTAAAATGTCACTTCGCTTCTTCCCCAAATTAATAGTCAAGTTTAATAGAATTTCGACTTAGATCCCAGAAAAACAAATCTGAGAGGTAGTAACTTTTATACGTCTATAAAGTTATTCCAAAATTAATATTTAAAAGCAAGATAATTAGAATATATAAAACAAATTTGATAAAGAAAAATAAAGTTTGGGAAGTCACTCTGACCAAATTTAAGAATTTTATACAGGTATAGAAATCAAGACTTAGAGAGGTAAGGCCTGAAGAAGATTTCTTATTTGTGCCAGCAAGAGCATTCTGGGTAAAAGAAAAACACCAGTAAATTGGTCTTTGTAAAAATTAAAAATGTTTTCTGTAAAATATATTAAGAGCTGAAAGGAGATAAGCTACAGATAAGGAGAAAATATTTGAAAGTGACATATATCACAAAGGACATGTTATCTAGAGTATACAAATTCCAAAACTAGTTAAAAAAATGTAATGGGCAGATGACATGAAGAGACATTTTATCAAAGAAGATATAGATGGAAAATAAGTATCAAGAATGATTCATAATCACTCTCATTAGAGACGTTATAAATTAATAATATGAGGAAATGTCACTGCACACCTATTGAAAAGAACTAAAATAAAATACTCTCAAGGTCAAATGCTGGTGAGAATGCAGAAAAACTGAATTTCTCATGCACTGATAGAATGTAAAATGATACAATCTCTCTAGAAAGTAGTTTGGCAATTTCTTGATAAACTAAAAATATGTTTGCCACGTGATGTAGCAATTATGGTCCAGGACATTCACATTAGAAAAATGAAAATATATTTTTACACAAATGTTTATAACAAATATATAAGTAGTAGTCTCAAACCAGAAGCATCCAAGATGTCCTTCAACAGGCAGTTAAACAAAACCGTGGTACACTCATCCTATGGACTATTACTCAGTAATAAAAAAGAATACATGTGTGGTGGATTGTGATCAACTTGTGCAGGAAAGCCCAGCTGAACTGAGTTAGCTGGTTCTGGGTGTAGGAGACCCGCCTGAGGATTATTACTGACACAGCATGAAGGAGACCGGAGCGGAAGATTGCAGCGGAAGATTGATTTTCCAAGTGAAGCTCTGTTGCAGCTGGTTCTCCCAAGGGGAACTCAGCTATTCTCATCCCAGGAGGAGCTCGGGTCCTTGCTGTCAATGGCTGCTGTTCTCTTGGGGAAGTTCTGGTCTTCATCTCTGTCGTGAGCAGCATATCCTGGCTCCAGTACAGATTCTTCAGCCTTTTAGCGCAGACACAGACACACATTGGACACTGTCGCGGGCTCCTAGCTCTTGATTGGATCCTTTGGGTCTCCAGCACACAGAGATATTTTGCACTCTCCTGCATTTGGCTTGTGGCTGAATGTTGTCATCTGTAAACGTCCTGTATTAAATCTGCTTTCTTGCAGACTGTTGGCTCTAGAACCCGCTGACTAATATGGCATGCAACGGCTGGATGGCTATCAAAGGTATTGTGTTGAGTAAAAAATGCCAGTCGCAAAAAGTCACACACTGTGTGATCCTACTTACCAACACTCTTGGAATGGCACAATCATGGAGATGAAGAAATCAGTGGCTGTCAAGTGTTAAAGTGATGTGTGTAGGGCAGGTTGTAACTATAAAGACCATGTTCCCTTGAAAAGAAGACCTAATCAGAAAATAAACATCAGCTGTAATTAACAGCTGGTCGTGACCATGGTGACAGCCAGCATCCTGCAGAAGATTATACAGCCCCTCACTGTTCTCTTGCTCTGGGCTGCTCTGGAGTGGCAGGTAAGGCATGGACAGGGTGACTGGGGCTGGCATTTTTTAGATCCAGTTAGGGCTTATTTGGGGGGAAAAACGGGATTAGCACAAAAGAGATCACTATGGCAGAGGAATAGAACTGTGTACTTAATTGTGGATTCTACAAATGTGGTAAAACAGAGGCATAAAACCACACACACACGTGGCACCAATGTTAGTTGCTGGGCTTTGGTATCGGTGTTGTGGCTACTTAAGATGTATTTAGTGGAAAAACTGGGTGAAGCGGCAAAGGAAATACTTGCAATTTCCTACAAACCTGTAATTATTTCAAAGTGAAATGTTTTTTAAAAGTGGCTTTCTGAATAAAATCCTTAACTCTCACAGCACCAAATGTCAGCAAAGATGGAGAACAAACAGGGTCTCTCTTCCATTGCTGACAGGAATACAACACTGTACAGCCGCTTTGGAAGACACTCAGTGACTGGTTGCTAAGCTAGACACACTCTTACAATATAAATCAGGAACTTATATGGTGAAATAGGAAGAAAATGTTCAAAGGGAGAGGGGAACTGGGGAAGGGAGAGAGGGAAAGGAAGGAAGGGAAAAGAGCAGAAAAAGAGAACAGACAGAAAAAATGGAAACAATACTGCTGCAAAGGAGGGAAGAGGAAGAGAGGGGAGAAGGGGGAAAATCAAGATACATCAAATTACAGGTACAAACCCCTATGATGAATGCGATCATTATGTATACCTAAAATGTACCAATAAAATTAAATTACATATATCTGGAGCCACATTCCCAAATATTTACCCAAATGAGTACATAACTTATTACTAAGTAAAAACTCACATGGATATTTATAGTCTTTGTTTGTAACTGCTCAAAATTGGAAGCAACCAAGATTTCCCTCAATAGGTAAGTGTATCGGCAAACTGATACATCCGCACAGTGGAGTATTATTCAGCATTCAAGAGAAATACACCCTCAAGCTATGAAAAGACACAGGAAACTTATGTGCATATTGCCAAGTGAAAGAAGCCAGTCTGAAAAAGCTACCTACTCTGTGACTGTAACCATATAACATCTGGGAAAAGGCAAAACTACAGAGACAGCAAATAGACAAGTGGCTGCTGGGGTGCAGAGGGAGAAACGAAAAGAGGAATAAGCAGAATACAGCATTTTTAGGTCAGTGAAACCATTCTGTATGACACTGTACGGGTAGATATATGACTTTAAGTATCTATCAGAATCTGTGGAACTCTGTAATACAGAGTACATCTAACATCTATGGGCTTTAATTGATAAGTACAAATATTGGTTTATCAATTATAACAAGTATACAAGACTTTGAGAGATGTTAACAGTAGAAACTGAAGGGGGAGTGTGGGGAAACAGAATGTGGTAACTCTCTACTTTCTCTGCAATTTTTTATAAACTTAAAACCCCTGAAAAAAATAAAGTATGTTAAGAAGTTGTTCACTTATATGGGAGGATATGGATTTTTTAAATTCTGTGCTTGTCTAAGTTTTAGTGTATTCTCTGTTGTAATTTCTATTTTAGAAGAAAATTGTGCAGAGGTAAAAGAAGCAGCTCTGCCTATTTTATTATCCTCAACAGTCTCCAGATTCTACTTTTTCTTTCCATAAGTAGGACAATTTGTTATGCATAGTAAGTCTTGGCTTGTGATTCTTGTTTTGCTTCTTTTGTATTTTTATCATCAAGCTATAGAAGTTTTGAGGAAAACAATGTAATTTACAACTTTTGCCATATTATCACTGACCACAGTTTCTAATTGTTTTGCTGTGTTTTCCTTTAATTTTCATAATGACTCAATATAGTAAAAATTGACATCAGTATTTTCATGAAAAATCGGAAGCAATATTAAGGTACCAGCAAATACATGGCCAGTCAATGGTAGAGCCAAGATGAGATTCAAGTCTAACTCATTGCACCAGCAGTTGTCAGTTATCACGCTGTCACAAATAATTAATATTTGTGTCGCCAATCAGCTGAGGGTTCTTTTGCTCCACTCAGACAGAAATCATCAATCGGCAAAGTGCAGTTCTACCAGTGGTCCTGATGTCACCAGATGACATCAGACAATGCTGGGTGCCAACAGTTGACACAGCCAGTTACTGGTGACTGCCGCTGCCAGCTCCCACCATCTGGTGCCAGACACCACAGGTGGGCTCCCCCGGGTGCTGCTCTCTGCCACTGATCTTTGTTGGCTGCTGGTCTCTGGAGCTCTTCAGTGCCAACAACCCTCAGTGTTTGGATCAACACTGCTCAAGAAGCAAATCACCAGCAGGTTCAAGGGACCATCAAGATGAGTCTGTGATAGGGCCTCAGTCCACTAGAGGGAGCCCTCTTAGACTAACCTGAGAGTGTGAGGTGAGTGCTACTCAGATGGCAGCTGCAGGCCTGTACCAGTCCAAGTGCTGGCCCATGACTGGTATGAGGCTCCAGAACAGCCTCCGCTCTCATGGCTGTGATCCAGTGAGGGGGCTGGGCTGGAACCCAGGAATCTTCTGGAAGTCTAGCTGTGGGGACTGGAAATGTTAACAGTAGGCTCAGATCCCCTCTCCTTGGTCTCAGCCCCACCAGGGTGCCCCTTCTCCCTTCTTCAAAAAGACAGTGGTAGCCTCTGAAATGGCCGGAGCGGGAGAAGGGTGCCACACTGATAGTTGCACTCATGTTGGAGTGGAATGAAGGAGAGTGGCCACTAGATACCCAGGGAGGACATTGAAGCACCCTGTTGCAGTCCATGTGGAAAGGGGAGCGAAAGGAAGTGAGGGGGAGGGGCTCAACGGCTAAGGGCCAGGCCACACACCCCTCCAGCCTGCGGGATGGGGGTAGGCGGTGAGGAGTTGGGGGGTTGCATGCCTCTCCTCTGTCTCATCCTGATTTGTGGTAGATTCTGTCAACCATTTTAGAAATAAACACTGGAATAGTTTTACAGACAAATATTGACTCACTGTTTTTCAAATTCTTTCCTTCATTTTAATGGTATATCCTGTTCCCATACTTTTACTCAGTTTTTCAACTCAAGGCACATCTCCAAAAATAATATAGTTCCAAGAAAAAGTCAGACTTTCTCCTAGTAATGAAACAGGTGTGCAAGGCACTGTCAACAAAAGACCCAGGCAAGGCCAATCTTCGGTGCTCAATTGCATTCCTGATTGAGTCTGGAATAAGTGATGTAAATCCTGAAAAATATGTGGCTCCTCTCTTCATTCTGCTCCCCACTCTGCTCCTATCTGTTCCCCTCCATTTCGCTCATTCATTTTCAGGATTTGAGATTCACTCTACTGAAGATACAGGCATGTCATTGACTTGAAGGCTCAAGAACCGAAACAGATCTGGAACCTGTTGCTCAGTAGAGCTCTCTTAAAAACCAAACCAAACCCAGTCCCACCCTAGAGTCTCCCAGATGAGGGTCTGCAGCGACAGGTTTGCCTGCAGATGCCTGAAATGAAAACAAGTCCTAACAAGCCTGGCTAATTCCACGGTTTAAAATATATTCCAACATTCAGATACTTCAGGATGGAAAGATCATATCTGCTCCCCAGACACCCCCACCCCCCAAAAACTGTCTAAGACATTGAAAACTCTACCACAATCCACAAAAATACTTTATTGTATGTAGAAAATTCAGTGTGGGGAAACCCCGCGCAGTAAGTACACCGGTGTTCCCGCACAACTCTCAGGAAGTTACGCAGCAGGGAGAATCCTGCAGGACCTCTTCCAGAGGACTTGCACGGTGCTAACAAAACAATGAGAAGTGGGGGAGACAGACTGAGGGGACAGACGGGACGCCCAGCTGGATGAAGAGCACAGAGACGCCGCCCATCCAGGGCTGGAAAATGCTGACGATGACCATTTTCATGCAGGTGAACAACTGGAGTATTTCCAACTTTGGAACGTTTTCAAGGCACAAGTTTCAACACTGATCTTCTCTTTAAGAAAGGCCGTCACCTGTAGTGGAATACACACAGTTACTAGGAGTTTAAGGGGAATATTTTGAGTTCTTCTCTTCAGATATCTTCCTCTTTTAACGATTTTACCTGGAAAAGTCTTTTAATATTCACCCGCCCTCTCTTAAAGACAACGTTTCTGACACGGGCTGTAAACCTGCACCTACTTTGCAAATGAGCAAGAAGGAACAACCACCCTTCATTTATATTTAGGTCTTTTGAAAGCACTTTTCAGACTGGAGGGTTAAAAATGAGCATCAGCCCCGACAAGATTTCTGTTTCATGCCATGAATTTACCATAATCCCAAGGCCCTGGGCTCTGAAGATGCTTCTGAAGGATGGGCCGTCTCAGGAAATACAAACTGGAAAGTGTGTAAAGCTGGAGGCCTACATTCCTAAGTCAGAGCGATGCAGAATTTCAATGAGAAATGACAGTCTCAGGTGCTGGAGATCATCTCCAAGGCTTACGGAGGTGTCACCTACAAGCTTGGTGTGTGAAGGGTGACAGATCTGAAGCTCTGAGATACCAGATGATGTCAGTATCTAATTTGTTCTCATAGAGAGAAATCTAAGAGACATCAGATGCCCTTTCACCTGTCCGTTTCCCTCCCTCAGATCCTGCATCTATCTTTCTCCGACCGTGCCCAACCCACCTTCACGTAACTCAGAGAGGGCCCTGGCGTCCCCCAGTGTTGCTTCTGCGTGTGCCCTTGATGATCAAGACGGTCCCCACAATGATGCCGACCAGGCCCACAATCAGGCCCAGCGCGCACACCACGGTCTCTGTAGTCTCTGGGAGGGGGCTGCGCTCGTCAAACTCTGCAGGGAGATAAAACGGTAGGTGGTAACGAATGCAGCAGGGAACAGCATTTAGGATCAGATGTAGTCAAGCAAGTAGTTATTAATAAACTAACGAGGAGGACAGGATGATGTATGGAGGGAATACAGACTGAGAAGCGAGGGGGCTGAGGAACGCAACAGCCTGCTGTACGAATTGAGGCCGACATTGTGGACGCCTTCTGAGTTCTGGGGTCCAGATAGAAGCATCCGAGGAGGAAACTTCAGAAGAAAGAGGCCTTAAGGGTCTCCCTACCCCAGTGCTTGAGAAGAGGCTGCTCCAAGCCCGCGTGCTCCACTTGGCAGTCGTACACGTCTTCGGTGGAGGGCAGGAAGGGGAGGTAGTGGAACTTGCGGAACAGGTGGTCCTCCCTGGGCAGGAAGACGGTCTCCGACATCCCCGTGGTGACAGGCTGCCCGTTTTTGAGCCACTTGACACTGACCACCGGCGGGGAGAACTTGTCAATGAAACAGATGAGGATGTTGGGCTCGCCCAGCTCCACGGGCCCGTGGGAGAGCAAGGTTACCTCCGGAGGTACTAGGAGACACACGACAGAGATCAGCCTGCCTTCCCTGAGCTCGCTCCTCTCCCTCCCACACTCATTGGGGCACAAAACCATCTGAGGAGTCTAAAGCTAAAAGGCAAAACAAAGCAGTTAAAGCTGTGCCCTGAGAAGTCTGTGCCCGCGTTCGGAGACATAGCTCGGACGCTCTAGGGCCAGTGTCGAGTGAGTGACGAGACGGCCAAGGACCCCACCCCGGCCCGTGTCGTGGCTCAGAGCAGACCGCGTGCGTGATCACGGATGAGACCAGGAAAGCACAAACCCACGAGGTTCTCAGGCTTGAGAGAAGCTGTGGTTTGCTTATGGTAGTAGGGTTAGGCCTCCAGGAGGGAAACTCCTAATAACATACGACGAATGGCAGAAGCATGTATTTCAAAGCTCTGGATTTCCACACCCAGGAGTGCACAGAGAGAGGTACCGTTGGTGTCCGGAGTGTTGTTGGAGCGCTTCATCATGATCCCCAGGTTAGCTTGGTCCACAGCTATATTGGCCAGAGCGCCCTGCGCCTCGAAGCCGGCGTACTGCCCGAATTCCTGAAGCCGCCACACCGTCTGCTGCTTTTTTAAATCCACGTGGAAAATCTCATCGCCATCAAAGTCAAACATAAATTCTCCTGCTTCGTCAGGGGACAAGTAGAACTCCGCCTGGATGATCTTGTGTTCCTCTGAAAAAGCAGAAAAGGGAGTTAGAACAAGAACTGGGGGAGGGAAATGAAGAAGATCCTGTGTGCATGTGGATGGGCTGCGACGGGGCGAGGAGCCTGCAGAACCGGGATGCGGGAGAGACGCAGTCTGGACGGCAGACCCTCCTACTGAACAAAGCTGGGCGGGAAGAAACACGGAGGTCAGTGTCACAGAGGACGGACCCAGGGAGGTGACAGAGGGAAAGTTCAGAGTCTCGTGACGCTGTTAATGGGCTCCATGTTACTAGCTGAGACATTTTTTTTCATTTTAGAAACCCAGCAGCAGTCCCTAAAATTACTCTCTCACTGTCCTTTACCCGGGCATTAAACACACTTAGGCGAGAACTCCAGAGCACCTTTGTCCCAACATAGTCCTCTGAGAAGAGAATCGTGCCTTGAGTGGTTTGAAGATCAATCTTCGTTTGATCTCTGGAATCAAATGAAACCGTGAACACTTGGGCTGGGGATTTAGATCGGTGGCAGAGTGCTTGCCCAGCATGAGGAGGTCCTGGGTTCATCCCCAGCGCTGCAAACAAAAAGATCCTTCCAATTCTTATCAATTTACTTGCCTAGCGACCTTGAGCAGATTATCCTACCTACTTGTGTGTGATTTTCTAATTATAGTTTTGCTGGATTTTGATTCTGTTGTGGACTTGGTTTTAAAATTAAATGAAATGGAAAGTAATTTCTTAGCCTACTGTCAGGGCACCAACAAGTACTATTCATATTTTAGGGTCAGAAACTGATTTGTATTTAAGGTGTTGGTGGACTTATTGTGGTCAACTTGAGCCAGAACACCCAGCTGGACTGAGTTAGTATAATTCTGGCCATAGAGGGTCCACCTGAGGATTGCTGCCGAAGCAGCATAAAGGAGAACAGGAGCAGAAGCTGGTTGGCCGGCTGTTTCCCAGGAGAAGCTCTGCTGCGGCTGGTTCTCCTGAAGGGAACTCGGCTGTTCTCGTCGAGGAAGGAGCTCGGGGCCTTGCTGTCCTCGAGGATGGCTGCTGTTCTTCAGGGGAGCTCTGGTCTTCATCTCTGCTGAGGGCACTGGATCCTGGTTCCAGTGAAGATTTCTTCAGCCATCATCTGCAGACACGGACGTACACGGGACAGTGCTGTGGGCTCCCAGCCCTTAAGTGGATCTTTTGGGTCTCCAGTGCCTAGACAGACATTCGGCACTCTTCCTGCATTTGGCTTGTGGGTAAATGTTTTTTGTTTGTTTGTTTGTTTGTTTGTTTTGGGGGGGGTTTTTTGGTGCTGGGAATCAAACTCAGGGCCTTGTGCTTGCAAGGCAAGCACTCTAATCACTGAGCTAATCCCCAGCCCCTGGGTAAATGTTATAACTTGTAAATGTCCTGTATTAAATCTGCTCTCTTACAAACCATTGGCGCTAGAAAAATAACTAATACATGAGGATTAGACAAATGAAATTGGGGCTTGAGGCACCCAGGAAATCTAGATTGAGACCTGATGGTGTTCTAGGGGCAGTGGCAGCTTCCTCCTTTCCCCACTCCGTGCTACAGTGGCTGTCACCTGATCTTCGGTCACTGATACTGAGGAGTGTTTCCTCAGGTCCAAACTCAAACAACTGATTCTTCTGTGAGAAAAGTCAGTGTGGATTGACCTTGGCTTGACCTTTCTTTTAATGCTCCTAATATTAAGATTGTCATTACGAGGTATATTCTGACTGATACTGAATAAAACCAATATCAAGAGAATAATCAACTTGAAAAAGAAAATCTGCAACTGGAGGGTGTGCGGCCTCCATGACGTGTGTGCCACAGAGAAGGGGAGGGATTCCGTACTTAGTCTTCAGAGAAAAGGTGAGGAATTGAATGTTTGACTTAACATTCACTTAACATTTTGCATTTATGCACAAGCATAGATACTCTAGCTGTCACTTCCCATCACAAGGCAAGATCCTTTACCTTTTTTAGGTAAGCACAACCATACAGGGTGCTTTCTGGGCCCTACAATGACCTTATGGATCTGGAAACTGAGTTATTACTTTGTTTCCATCCTACCTGCAACCCTGGGTAGAGTCACTCAGGGTGAGGAAGATGCTTTTTCATAGTACATATTCACATCAGCACAGATATTTTCTCTACAGATGGCAGAGAATAGTATCAGACTCTCTACTCACTGTTCTACTCTCTTAGAAATATTCCTGCGTATCAGTGACCGTAGATCATGTGACATCCACTGTAGCATGGAGTGGGGGAAAGACAGAACTAGCACTCCCCCAAGACACAGTAAATTAAATGAAATCAGTATGGGCATGCCAGCCTTGCTCCCGCCCTGGGCAGCCTGCTGCATTTTGGTGACTTTCCTCCCAGTGATCTTCAATACAATGTCTGTGGTGAAAATATGTTAACAGAAAATTAACATATTTCTGGTAGTTCTTCCAAAAATTAACTATAATATATTAAATTAAGGACATCTTATATTTTTTCTCATTTAATCCTAACAAAATTATTATAATTTTTAAATTTTATAAATATAAAAAAAGCCCAGAGATATAACTTGCTAATGCCTGTCAGAAAATATTTCTCCCACTCTTACAAGTTTGGCTTATATCAAATCAATGGTAGTAATCAATTACCAACTCAGTTTCGTTCCTCTAAAATTTGACTCACTTCAGTGTGTGGTGAGGAAAGAACTCCATCAAGCTGGAATTTATTTTTCTTGCTTTTTTTTCTTTTTTGAAACAGGGTCTCACTATACAGTTCAGGCTTGCCTCCTTGAACTCACTATGTAGTCCAGGCTGCCCTCGAACTCACAGCAATCTTCCTGCCTCAGCTTCCCAAGTCCTGGGATTACAGATGTGTGCCACCATGCCCAGCAAGCTGCAATCTTTATACTTTGAGATTTAGACCCACAAAATACCTGTCACACTTTCGCACCAAAGACTGCCTGCAAATGCCCACACTTCATTTCCCCAAAGTTTCCCTGTACACTGTTCCCAGTTTTGCTCCTCTTAGCACCTACCTTTGATAGCCCATGATTCCTGAGGCCTCATCAGGGCAGCGATGAAGAAAAATTTTAACACCAGGACTCCACTTACGGCCATTTTCTTCTTGGGTGCTTTGACGGGAGTCAGTAGAGTTCAAAACTGAGTTAGAATAGACAAGAATAAAAGAAAAGAAGGTTAACATTCAAATCAGTTGAGTGCTAGCCAATCAGAAAAAACATTTGAGATGATGCCCTGTTGCTAGGGGAAGAGTTTTTGTAAAAGGTTCAGGACAGGAGATGACACAGTTCATTACACAAAGAAGTGTAATTCTTAAACAGAAAAATATTCAGGTTTTTGAGACTATTAATCAATCTCTCAGGCTCCCATCCTTATCTGGTTCCGGGAATGGATACACCTGAAGTGTATCAGTGAGCATAGACAGAATCAATGGAAACCCTCCAGTGAGCGTTAAACACAGATTGTGTGTCTGGGCTGGACACGGGGGAATTTTCAAAACGGAGGACGGATCATCTAAAGAGAAAGCTACCTGTCACACCATGGAGAATCCACGAATTTGGCGGTACTCGGTGACAGCTTCACTTAAGAAGCTGTTTATTGCTTCATCCCTCCAGACTCCCAAAACCCAGCGGGAGCAACAGCCCATGATCTTGGGATCCATAACATTATGCTATATTTGAGACTACTGCAAGAGAGACTCTGAGTTTCAGCACTACTAAAGCTGGAGAGGGAGTGTTAGAAACAGCGGCCGGGAAGGGGCTATTCTCCTCTTTCTGCTAGGGACTGAGAGACTCCAGAGAGAGACTCTGACCTCAGGAGCAGACCCCACCGGGGGACTCAGATCAGTGAATGCCATGAACTGGGCAGAGATTCTTCACTGAGCTAGTAACCTGCGGGAGACTCGACTCTCCTTCACTCCGGCCAGAAGATTAGAAAACTCTTCTCCCGTCACGTCCCTGTTAAACTGATGCTCCAGAGAAAATACTTGGATATTTCCAGAATATTGGAAGCTAAGAGGCTCCCCATCCTGTTTCTGAAGATATAGTGCAATAGCTGAGCTACACATAGAAAGGGCTGAAATTCCAATACTTCCAAGAGGTAGCCCGTCAGAGGGTGAGTCTGCCATTTAATATGGGTGGCAGCACACCTGCTTAGGCTGGATTTTCCACACTGGTCTCGAGGCCTTGCTCTTCCGGGAAGCTGTCCTTACACATCATGAAAGCAAGCGTGCCCTACATTGTCGGTTGTCGGATCCCATCCACGGGCTCCCGGCGCCCTCCGATGCTCTGTCCTAGCTCACTAAGAGGCGACCCGCAGTACAGTGCTGCCCTAAGATTACTCAGTTATAGATTTGGTAGAGGCTGTAGTATCCTATGGCTTTGTTAATGATTTCCTCTTTCAGAGAAAAGCAGTATACTTCTTCTATCTGCCCTTTACTTGTGCCATAAAGCCGTGTTATTAAAGGTAGAGGTGAGTACGTGGTCAATTCAAAGACATCTTACTTGTTGCGATAGCCCTTTAACCCAAGCTGTTTCTCAGCAACTTGTGATATGGTTTGGCCCAGGGCACTGATTGGTTCTGCCCACGGGACTGCTAATTTGAGAGAATGAGCAAAGACTTTCAGTTCCTTTTCCATGCAAGACAAGAGAAGTTTCTATCCGGACGGACTTGTGGTTTTCTGTTCTCCCAAACTCTAGCTTCCTGTGCGTTTGAGGGGATTTCTCAAAACACCTGAAAGACGTCTCGTTGGTGACGTCAAACGGTGAGGAGCTGCCCCAGTCCGAGGTCAGCCGGGCGAGGGGGACATCGGACTCTCACAGCAGGAATCGCGGCAGACCCTCCAGTCAGGAGCCACACGGAGTCTCCTGGCAAAACACATGTTCGGACACTTGGAGCAAGAAAAAGCAAGAAGATACAATATTCTTGCTTCTTTTCCCCAAGATACAAGCAGGACCTTAGAAGCAAATGGGAATTTCATTAAAAAAAAAAAAAAAAGTAAATGTGTATCAGTATCTCTCTGTGTCTCTCGCCGTCCCTAATCTATCCCCCCGCCATCCCCTCCCGATGGAGGAAGCACCCTCGGGAGCCGCAGGTCTCCGCGCCGGGACCTCGGAGCTCCGTCTGCGAGTGTGACCGGACTTCCCAGGACTTCGGCCCGTGTTCGCCCCCCTCCCCGGGGCGCCGCACTCGGGGCTTCCCGGAGCTCCCCGCTGTTGAGGGTTTCCACGGAGAGCCCGAGGGCGCCTCTGGGCCTTCTTTCCCGCCTCTCCGCACGAGCACCTCTTCGTACTCGGTGTTACTTCTCCACCTCCGAGGACGCGGCAGAATCTAACCTGCTGAAATAATCTCCATCAGAAAGCAAACCGGGAACTGAAGTGACTATTCCAGGGCGGCAGGTCACGGCCTTCCTAGCACCCGCGTGTGACAAAGGCCCCCGATGACCCGGCTCATCTTTAACCCGGGACATTGACAGTTGAGAACGTGATGCGCTCTCTATCTACCTCCGCTTGAAACCTGATGTTTTGAAGACCCAAGTTGTCAGCCGGGCACAGTGGCCCAGGCCTGTCATCCCAGCATTCAGGGAGGCTGAGGCGGGAGGATCAAAGGTTGAAGTGCAGCCAAGACAACCTAGAGACCCCCTCTCAAAATTTAAAACAATAAATGCAAAGGGGCCAGGGATGTAGTTGTGTGACAGAGTGCCCTTGGGTCCAACTCTCCACTCCAAGGCCACCTACATAACTAGGATACAGGACACTCTAACGGGAAATTGCTTTCATGTTCTGAAAAAG
Source organism: Hystrix cristata (assembly GCA_004026905.1). Lineage (NCBI taxonomy): Eukaryota > Metazoa > Chordata > Mammalia > Rodentia > Hystricidae > Hystrix > Hystrix cristata. Next base: position 14,681 of record PVJO010026433.1, read on the forward strand.
CGCATAGCTTCACCTGGGAATGCTTTTTCAGCCGCTCTCCGAGAAACAGGGAATGACTTTATGCAACCTTTCCTGTAAGGCAGAGTGCAGATCTGCATCCTTAAATATCATGTTCTGTCACATGAGGTCTAAATGGTGGGACCACATCATGGTGTGAATTATTTTACAGAATTCAGGTGGGCTTTTGTGAAAATCATTGCCTGTACCAATATTTTAAAGTAATTCTGTGTTTTATTCTAGTACTTTCAGAACTTCCAGTCTTATATTTAGGTCTTAGATCTACTTCGAACTGATTGTTTTTCTACAGGATGAGAGATGGAAGTCGGGTTCTGATCTGCATGTGTAGATTTGGGTTTTCGAGCATCATTTGTTGAAAAGGCTGCCTTTTCTCCGATATACGCTTTTGACCACCGTGTTAAAAATCAAACAGCTGTGGATGCATAGGTTTGTTTCTGAGATCTCTCTTCTGTTCCATGTGTCTACATGCCTGGACTTATGTCAATACACTTTTGTTTACCAAGGCTCTGCAGTGTGCTGTAAAATAAGGTACCATGATGTCTCTAACTCCGTTCTCTTTTCTCAAGATTACTTTGGGCTTTTGGGCTGTGGTATTTTGGGCTTTTATATGAGTTTGAGAGTAGTTTTTGGAGTTCTATAAGAATGTATTTGGTATTTTGACCAGAATTGTACTGAATTAGCAGAGCACTTCGGGCAATATAGAAGTTTTAACAATATTAATTCTGCCAATTCGTGAACATAGGAGGATAGTAGGTTTTTCAACTTCTTCGTTTCTTATTCAATTTTTTCTAATTTTATAAACTTCATCATGGAGTTCTTCCATTTCTTTAAATTTATTCCTAGGGTGAGTGTGTGTGTGTGTGTGTGCACGTGAGCACGCATGTGTGTGTGTGAATAGCATTGCTTTTGTGATTTCTCACCAAATTTGTTATCAATGTATAAAAAAGCTACTGATGTTTCCACATTGATTTTGTGTACTGCTATGTTACTGGTTTTGTTTAACAGTTCCATCAGCCTTCTGGTGGAGTCTTCAAGTTTTTCTATGTACAGGATTTAATCATCTGCAAGCAGGTATAATTTGAATATAGCTTTTATTTCCTTATCTCCACTAATTCCCCTGAATAAAATTTCTAACTCTATGTTGAATAAAAGCAACAAGAGTAGACACCTTTGTGTTGTCTGGTATTAGAAGAAATACTTTGAGCTTTTCTCCATTTGGTACGATGTTGGCTATGGGTTTGTCATGTATAGCCTTGATTATGTTAAGATATGATCCTTCTGTACCTAATTTGTTCAGGCTTTTATCCAGAAGGGTTGTTGAATTTTTTCAAACACTATTCCATTCCATGTATTGAGATGTTCATATGAGTTTCGTACTTCTTTGTGTTTATGTGATGTATTATGTTCATTGATTTATGTTTGTTGAACCATCCTTGCATCCTTGGTCAAGGTGTACGGTCTTTCTGACATGCTGGTAAATTCAGCTTGCTAGCATTTTGCTGAGGAGTTCTGCATCTATGTTCATCAGGGATATTGGTCTATAGTTTTCTTTTTTGTTGTGTCCTTGCCATGTTGGGTGACAGGGTAATGCTGACATCATTGAAAGTTTCAAGGAGTCCCCTGCTTTTAATTCTGTGAGTAGTTTGAGAAATATTGGTGTTAGTTCTTCTTTAACAGTGTGCTAAATTTAGTAGTAAATTCATCTGTTCTTAGGCTTTCTTTGTTGGGAGACTTTCTACTACTGCTTCAGTCCTGTTACTTGTTATTGGTCTAGTTAAGAATTTTTTATATCCTCTTCATTCAATTTCGGTAGGTCATGTGTGTCCAAATGTTTGGCAATTTCTTCTAAATTTTCCCAGTTGGTAGTATATAGTTTTTCAAAATAATCCTAGTGATAATAAGTTGAGGATAATTGGTACTGCGACAGCGTCAATTCTTTCAGAACCAAGACATGTTCCATCTCTTTAAATATTTGAAATTTCATTAGTTTCTATCAGTGTTTTACAGTTTCCACTGCAAGAACATTATCTTTTGGTTCAATTCATCTCTAAGTGTGTTATATCTTTATCACTACTGTAATAAAATTCTTTTAAATTTATGTCAGTATTCTGCTGCCTGTATATAGAATTACAATTTTTTTTTAAATTTTACAGTCATTAACTTCACCTGTTCTAGGCATTTTTAATAGCATTCTCTGGACTTCCTGTGTAAGTATTATTGCTCTTTAGGCTGAAATTTTCATTTTTTTGCTAAAAGGAAGCTGAAATTGTGTAAAATCAGCTTGCATCCAATTAATTTTTAAATAACATTAATTGGAAATATAAAGCCAGCTCAATTTTTGACATGGAACATTTAAAATTATCATAATTTTATATTAAATCACAAATCAGTTAAATGGTTTATATATGAGCTCGAGACTAAAGAGTCACGTTTCCTTCCTTAAATCGCTTTGAGCGGCTGCACTCTGCTTTGTGGCAGTGTCCCTTCCCCCCTTAAGCCTTACTCTGCTCTCTGCGCGTCTCCCAGCACTTTCCCCCACACCGAAAACCCCACGTGCCCAGTAACGCTCCCGCCTCCCGCCGGAGCAACCACTCGGGTCACATTTCACCCACTTGCCTTCCATGATCTTCTTGACTCTTGAGTATTAAATTATTATAGTTTCAATGCCTATGTGTGTTTCCTACTCTTTAGGCTGCAGATGACTTTGAGAGCAGCATTTTTCACGCGTGTTGCTGAGGAGCGCCTTGCAAGGAAACACGGAGACCATGAGTTTAAGCGGACAAGCGGCTGCGCCCGCCCCCCGGCCCGCCCCCCGGCCCGCCCCCCGGCCCGCCTGCGCCCTTCGCGGTCCGCGCCCTCCCCGCAGGCCCCGGGGGTCGCCCGGGAATGTCCCCAAGGAGATTGAAGCGCAGTCGGTGCCATTTTTTCCACTCCTTCCTTCTTCAGCCTCTGAACTGAGTTTTACATGAAAAATATAAAAACACGATTTAAGACAGTAAGAGACTGGACGTTAAAATGTGGGACTTTCCGCACCCACCTGGGTTTTCCCCGGACTCAAATCGCGGGCGTCGCAAACCCGAGCACTTTCGCGGGCGAGTTCGCCGCCTAATGGCCGCGCGCGGAACTGCAGCCGCCCGGTTGGAAAGCGAAGGACTCGCAGAGAGGGAGGCGGCGGGGGCAGGCAGCGGGCGGCCGGAGGGGGAAGCGAGGAGTTACGGCAGGTCCGCGGTGCGAAGGCAGGAGGCCAGCAGGCCGCCCGCTTTTATTTCTAATCCGTTTTCTTCTCGTTCAGAAAGCCTTCATTTCCAATGTGAGACAAGCCTGCATGTCTCTGAATCATCGTTGAAACCCACATTTTTTGGACTTGCTCCTCTTACAGATGCATTTTCCTGATACAGGACGGCAGGAAGTCATCTTTGGGAGCAGGGAACGATTCTTTTCCTTTAAAATAGTACTTCAGGCTGAAAAGATAGGTTCGGGGGGACATTACAGGGCCGGAAAGGGATGGGTGGCTCCTGAGGGGCTGAGGGTGCAGGGGGTCGACCTGCTGGCTAACTGGGCCGGGAAGGCGCTTGGGGGAGCTCCAGGGAGCCTGCCCCGAGGACGGCGCGTCCCGAGGTGGCTTCGGCTGGCTCCAGCGCCGCAGGCAGGGAGAGGAGCTGGTCCCCGAACTCCCGGTTCCGGCCCCTGCACCCCGGGGCGGCGGCGTCGCTCGGCAGGGCGGCTGGTGGGTTTCCCCGCCTCGTGGCTTTTCCCGGGAAATCCGTTCTTAGAGGGAAAAAGCTGCATATTATCACTTTCAAAAAATGGATAATTACCAATCGTTTTATATTCTTGTAACTTTTTCCATAAAAAATATAAAATATAAATCATGTAAGTTTTAAAAGTGAAACATTTCAGAGGAACTGATTCGTCGGACACTTTTTGGATTGGAGGACGGTGACGCATCTAACAGTACAAGAAGCGCGGACTCAGACTGCTCGGCCTCCCGGAACTGTTTGTTTCAAGCACCACTACTGAGAAGTCTGCTGTCCCCTCCAGTCTCTTGTCTGTCCTGGACTTCTAGTGACAAATTTCTGATATGGGAAGATTTTTCCAAGACTGCCAGTCTGGGCGAGACTTCTTGGGAATTACAATTTCTCTGCTTGTGTAGCAAGAACTTCAGGAATCAGAGTCTTCGTTCTCTTTCTGTGACTCCTCACGCTGTAGGATCTCTTCGCACCTGTTTCTACCTGCCTGTGGCCAGATGGCAGTGCTGTGCTTCCCTTTGACATGAGGGGACATGGTCAACAGTCCTGAGCCCCAGAGCTCCCGAGGGCAGAAGCCCAGTTCCATGCCCAGTGTCTCTGAAAGAGGCCAAGGTAGCACCCTGTGAGGAGGGGGCAGGTGGAGGCGCACACACCAAGGAGAATGCAGAAGCTTCCCAATGGCCTTGTCAGGAAAACCTCCATCTGAAGAACCCTGAGATGTCACAGAGGGGCGTTCAACCTAGTCATGGACACCAGTAATTTACTTCTATCCCTACAGGGCGTGAGCAAACTCTTAAACTAACCCTCAGGCTGGGTGCCACCTTTTCGGATCAGGCTTACTGACTTGCTCCCTCTGGTCAGTTAGTCTGTCCTCCTGTGCTCACAGCCCTGCTAGGGTCTACTCTGCCCCTTCCTGACCCAATATTTCAGGTCTAAATATTACCTTACAGGGAGAGAATCATCCCTTCTCCCAAAGCTTGCTGACTCCTCTCCTACATCAGAAAAATTTGCAAGAGAAACTCAGGGCCTTGTGCTTGCAAGGCAAGCACTCTAACCACTGAGCTAAATCCCCAGCCCTAGAACAATAGGCTTTAGTTTGGCATGTTCATACATGCTGCGATGGGCTGATGTGGTCAATTTGAGCAGGAACGCCCAGCTGGACCTAGTTGGTGTGGTTCTGGACGTAGAGGGTCCACCTGAGGATTGTTGCCGACACAGTGTAAAGGAGAATGCGAGGAGGAGATAGCCGCCGGCTGTTTCCTGGGAGAAGCTCTGCTGCAGCTGGTTCTCCCAAAGGGAACTGATCGCAGAAGGAGCTCGGGGCCTTGCTGTCGTCAAGGATGGCTGCAGTTGCTTTGGGGGAGCTCTGCTGCGAGCATTGTATCCTGGTTCCAGTAAAGATTTCTTCAGCCATCACCTGCAGACACGGACATACGCGGGACAGTGCTGTGGGCTCCCAGCCCTTGACTGGATCTTTCGGGCCTCCAGTGTCTGGACAGACATCTGGCCCTCTTCCTGCATTTGGCTTGTGGGTGAATGTTGTAACTTGTAAACATCCTGTATTAACTCTTCTCTCTTGCAAACAATTGGCTCTAGGAAGATAACTAATACACATGCATTTAACACACCTTGATTATTTTCACACACCCCCTTCACCTCCTTCCCCTTTTCCATCTCTCTCCCAATCACCTCCTGGTCTCAAATAGTCTGTCAAGAAATATGGCTTTAAACAATTATCCAGAAGCTCATATTTCTTTTAAACAACCACAGAGTCAAACTTTCTTATCTGCGGAGCTGCAGGGCATAAAGAGTGATGGAGAGGAGGGGTGGACAGGATGAGCTACCTGCTCAGGTGCTGAGTCAAGAGGAAGGCGCCGCCCACCAGGGAGCGCCAGGCCCCCACAGTGCTCTCACAGTCCCCCGGTCCCCCACACCAGCCCAAACGCCACCTTTTTCCCCTCCAGAGAGAAAACAAACCAAAACGACTGTGGCATGACAAGTCACCAGGCTTTGAGGGCCGCTGATTCTTCTTTCCCTTTTTTTTTTATCAGTTTATTGCTTCATGAAATACATCATCTTTGCGGTGAGCTGACCTGAAGTTCTCAAACTACTTTCCACCAAGTCCCCGAGAGTAGAGCCGGAAGCCTGCAGTAGAAGCCATAACATCTGAATTTCTGTGTGTGTACAAGAAGCCTCCAACACCTCTGGGAGTAATGTTATTCTCATTTCCTACCTTCTTTCTTGTACGGTGTCCTTCTTTCTAAGATTCTCCACTCCCATAACAGCACATCTAGAATCTAGAGATTTTCTATCATGTCTGTATTCTCATTCTACCTTTTAAAGAATATTTAATGTGAGCAATGTGTATACTAACCCTGTCTTTGAACAGGATATTGAGGCTCCAGGAATCAGCTGATTTATGCGAAGTAAAGTTTGCCGAAATTCATGTAAAATTTCGAATCAATAGCAGACATCCTGAGCTTTTATCATCTACTCGCCGAAGGACTCAGGTATGTGGGTCACCCATGCAGCAGGTTTTGGAAAAAGAAACATTGTTGAGCGAATCCTGTCTTGAAGAAACTCCTCTGGGGTTGACCGTGCGCGTGTCTCTGCTGCCCCCTGGTGGTCTAGCAGCTCCTCTGCCCCTCCCGTTCTCCCTCTGGCCCTGCCCAGGAGCCTCCTTCCCTCCCGGGGC
>PVJO010026434.1:0-21128 GCA_004026905.1 Hystrix cristata
AAAAAAAAAGCAGCAAGATATATCATGTACAGGTACAAATTCCCTATGATGAATGTTATCACTATGTATATCTAAAATATACCATTAAAATAAAACTTAAAAAAAAGAACTGCTGTAATTCCATCACACAAGTTTGGTATGCAGTTTTCTAAAATTTAGGTCTGATTATACAAATATCTACAACACCTCTGAGTCAGTTTCTAAAGTCCCTTGTTTCTCTTGGATTAAACTGTCATATTTCCTCATGTACTTATTTACATTTTATTGAGTACCACCATCATTGTGACTTAAAATTAGCTTGTAAGAATAACTTTATCTAGAATAAGTAGGATGACACAAGGGTCTTCCCAAAGAAACTCCTCTTACCAGATACCTAGTGTGGTTAGCAAGTTGAGATCACTTGTATCCAATTTTAGAGACTGTGGTACTCCTTGGCCACCTCTTAGACTTTCGGTTGTGTCTACTAGTTTTAAAAAAAAGTCATAGTTTTAAACACATCAGTCACTTACAATCCTGGAGATAAAAATTTCAGACAAGATCATCTTTGCTAAATTTAGTTTGTGTCTTAAGAGAAATAAGGGGAAAACATCTAGTAGCAATGTCTGGTATTAGTACCATGCTAAACTCCTCACGTTTGCTGTCTCCACCCTGGAACCAGCCTTGCAAAGCAGCCACCATTATTTTTCAACAAGGGCAGCAGGGCCCAAAGAGCTCAACACTTTATCAATGTAGAATTCAAGCCTGGTCTTTGATGGATCCACTTTCTCCAAAGTCTGTGCAGTCAGAAAAGTGCTTCCTCCAGGACACAACTTCCTATTTCTTCTCAGCTATGCATCTCATCTTGTTCACAAAAAACTAGTTACTGGACATTTGCTCCGACCCTGGAACAGTCTAAGACCTGGAAAAACAGTAGCAAATGAGGCACAAAGTTTTTGTGCTTATCAAGCTTATATAATAGCATAGAAGTAAAGCAAGGATCAAGTAAAGAAATAAATTAATTTTCACATAAATGTTGTTAAAAGTGAAATAGCAAGTGAGAACTACTTAAGACCCTTCAACAGAGAGCATTTTGTTGGATCCAACATAAAAAATGGGCCCAATCAAACAAAGACTTAATAACTAAATGTTCCCAGCAGAGCGAGCCACAGGTATAAAGGCCCTGGGGTAATGTCTCACCTACCTCAGAAGTCCCTTCAGCCATATTTTCTCTATCTTTTTTTAAAAACTCAAGTACAATTGGACTTGGAAATGTCCCTCCTTTCGGAGAGCATTATAGTTTACCAGGATAAAATTTATTCGAGGGGTGCTGGGGATCAAACTCAGGGCCTTATGCTTGCTAGGCAAATGCTCTACCACTGAGCTAAACCCCCAAACCCAAGGTAAAACATTTTAATATAAAGAGACTCCCAAAGTGAAAGTCCTTCAGAGTAAACAGAGAGATAGTCAACACCTCTCTGCTCCCAGAGAGGAAATTCTGCCCCAGGCTACTTACCCAGCAACACTTGTTTCCTCAAGATCCTCAGTGAAACTTACACTTAGGTGCCAATTTTTCACACTGAAGCAGCTGAAGAACATGGTAAGGCACAGTATTCTTTCCCAGCACAGTAAATCCCCGACACATCACTGCCCCACACTCAGAGCTTGGTGAGTTGGATTCCTGGAAAGAAACTACATTTCCTTATAGTAACAGTGATGTAATTGTAAATCAGCCCCCTCAGCAAGTCTGCAGACATCAACCTAACTGAAAATGTTACTTCTCATCTACAAACTAGAAATAGGAAATGGAATTCTGTCACACAACTAGGGAATAAGTGGGAGAAAATAAAAAGTGAGAAGTCATTTGTCTTGAAGGATGTTGCATAAAGAAAGTCGGGTTTAAGAAAAATGATTAAGAAGGAAGATTCTTAAGAGGTTTTTCTGGCTACTTTTAAAAACCTTGTGAATGATGAGACAGGTTGTTTACCTGTATTTCGCTTTACTTCAGAAACTTTGGCTTTCCTTGTTTTTGTGGAGCTGCCATACCGGCTTTCTTGGGATGAATAATCAGTCGTGATTGGAGCTGTCAACTCCAAGTCCGTCTTTGGGTTGTGAGGGCACTGGGGACTCATGCAAGGAGCAGAGAGAGCAGCAGCGAGCTGGTCCTCAGGGCCTCGCGCCCACCGGAACTGCTCGGAGGGCCTGTTGAGACGGATTGTGGTGCCTCCCGGCAGACCTGCTGATCATCCGGTCCAGAGGCAGAGAAACTGGACTTCTAACGCATCCCCAGGTAATGTCGACGCGGCGTACCGAGGGATGACACCTGAAAAACCTGTTCTAAACATAAAAGTTCATGGCTGGAAACAAAAGTGAACTCTTGCAGTTTCCTTGGGGCTGGGAGTGCTTCCGGTTCTCAGGGAGGCTGTGTCCCTAAGTGACTGCTAATGACACTCTGTCTGGTGAGGAAGGACCCGCCACCTGTCAGACGGCAGCCTTTTGAGGCGTCTGAAAGCAGTTAGACGTTCCCCCACGTTTATATTTCTCTTTCTTCAGGACAAAAAATAATTTCTGTGACTGGCTGATGTCATGTAGAAAGTTGATTTAAGCCTTTCAGATCACAAACGTGCTATTTGAAAAATATCACTTAAGAGATGACTCAGATACCTCTACATACAAAGATAGAATAAAATGCAGTGAATGTTTAAATTAAAAATTTTTCATAATTAAAAAAACACGTTGTTATCACCACCTCCCCCTCAAAACAACTTCTGCTTTCTTCAAACACGATTTTCCCATCATTCTTGCCACTTTGAGAAGCAGCTCTGGAAGTCCTCTTGCATGACACTCTTCAGCCGCACTGTCCTGGCTGCCTCGATGTCCTAAGTAGATTCAAAACATCTGCTTTTCGTGGTCATTTTGACTTCAAGGAAGAGCCACAATTTGCACAGTGCCAGGTCCAGTGAATAATAAGGTAGATGAGGAGACACCGTAATATTTTTAAGAGCCTGACTTTCCATTGGGTGACACTTGACAATAGCAGTCACCACATTTTTTGCCACAACTCATAAAGATATTCATGAAAGATGGCTTCCAGAACTGCTTTGGAAAGTGGCAAGAAGGAAAGTGGCCACGAGGCTGGGACATGTATATTGGAGCAACTAACAATTTGGGTTGGCTGGTTGTAGGCCATAAAAGGAAGGAGAATTGAAGGATGGAAATGGAGGCTAGGATTGGATCACAGAGGCCCTCAAAGAGCCGGCAAAAACTGCCTAGTTGTCAGGGGAGCTCTGAATGGTTGTAACCATAAGAACAGTAGTTTGTGGTAATCCGGTAGTTTATGGTAATTCACAGAAAAGTTGAATGTAATGACAAAGTTATTGTAGTAGCCCAGGTCTGAAGAAAAAATCCAGAGTGGAGCAAAGATGAGAAAAAAGATCAAAGAGCTGTGAAGGAAGGATCATTACATTCACTGAGAGCAGAGATTAAAAAGGAAAAGAAGGCAAGGGTAACTCATATTTAAACTTCATTTACCAAATGGTAGGCTCTCTAACATAATTCTGCAAATTTCTAAAAAATATTTGAAGTCTAAGAGAATTCCCATAATTTGCAAAGAGTAAAATGGAGTATTTATCTTAAAATCCTAACTTTTCCTTGGACTACAATACCTGAAGTTAGTGGTCATCAAGTGTTGTTATTACAGTCTACATGTACACACATGAGAATATACATGCAAAACCGAAGCAAAGTGTCAAAAAACAATCCTGAACTTTACCATGTATAACAAACACACTATTCTATTCTGTGTTGCTTTTTAAAAATACTCATTGCAACCACTGAGTTGAGTTCATGACCTGCAGAGAAGTTGCATTCCAGAGTCCAGAAACCACTATCCTACATAACAGCTGTAAGAATCAGCGATTACATAGGCAGTGTGGGAAGGGGAAGAGCTGCTGTTATCAGGCGAAATGGAAAAAGAATACGTGAAAGCAATAGTCTTCTTACTGTCCAGACTATTGCAGATTACTTCTCAAAACATGCAAGATACCTCTAAATATTAATCTTTAAGATGATGAACAACTATTCCAGTGAAGACAGGGAGTTCATTCTGTGTTTGGTTTAACTACCAAGATATTCAGACTATTGGACAGAGTTCCTTTGCATACCTTATGAAAACCTGGCAATGCTGTGAAAACTCATATTAGTAACATAATAAACTGAGTAGAGAGACTGTAGTCATATTTCGAAGACAACCTCCACACTATAAAAGAATTTTTTCAATAAGTTGAAATAGAAATAATAGTCCTAGTGCATTTAAGTCGCTAATAAAATTAACCACTTGACAGAACGAGCTAAAGAGAGATTGGGTTCAATACTGCTATCAATTTCCTTTCAATCAGAAATAAAGATAGAGCATTGTAGAAGGAGATATGTTCAAAAGAACAATGTGTAAAATTGTAGAGCTTATTTACACCCAACTTTTTGAAAGTACCTCTTGTCCGTTAGGATCAGGCAGGGGTGTGGCAGAGAGTAGTGACAGAAGATGTGTGTCCCTTACATGGTCCAGACCTGAGGGAAAACCACTGCCTGTGGATAAGCTGGAGGTAGAGTCTGTTTACTCACCAGTTTTTATTGGTCATAGCACATAACTTTAATGGAACAGATTGAGCTTCCTTGAAGGCAGACTGGGAAAAACAAATATGTAGATTGGCTCATTACAACCAACTCATGCTGTATAAAAAGAACAGAATAAAAAACTGACCCAATGTGGAGTTATTATACATACTGCTATGCTTAACATTTTCACAAATATGATTCCCTAGTGCTCTAACAGGTGAATGTATTATCCCCGGTAGATAAACCAGAACTCCAAGAGGTTAAATAAGTTGTTCAAAGACAATAGCTGGAAAATGCAAAGCTGAGACGTAAAAGCAAGGTTCCTGTCCAGTAAATGACATCTGCCATCTACCATCAAAAGCAACAGCCCCAAGATGTCAATCTATTCCTCCACATGGTTTGCAATAGATGTCAATCTATTACTACACATGGTGCTGGGCTCGCCAAGAAAGACAGGGCTCACTCAGGCACTAAGTGGCACATGGAGAGACAAAGCAAGATCAGCTCCTGTGCCCCTTGCACCCAGCAGGCCCTGGAGCAGCTGGTGGAGGGTCTTAGGGTCTGCATGCACCGCACTGTATCACAGGCGCAAGATCCCATTTTCCCTCTATCAGGAAAAGATAGAGCAGTAGTCTCGGCTGGGTGCCAAGTGACACACACACACTCACACAACAAAGAAGTACACGAGGATTCCAGGATAGGAAAAGGAAGAGAAATGTCCAGCATCGACGGCAGGGGCCCCTTGTCCCTGCGAGGAAATGTCCCAAATCCATGGCTACAGGTATGGAGCACTAGCTGCCGCGCCTGCTTTTCCCAACAATTCCTAACTTTCTCAACTTCCCCCAACAAGAGCTGTGAAGGACTGTGCACAGAGCAGGCAGATTAGTCTCCAGTGGAGTCCTTTACAGAGCCTTAGTTCAAGAGGCAATGGGTTTCAGAGTGTATGTCTGAATATACGGTCTAGGCTGCTAGATAGAAAATCGAGACCTTCAATGACAAATCTGTCCAATGTGTGGCTACTGAGATTGTCTGCCCCACTTCTTCTCCCTGATCTATTTACCTCCTTCCACCTTTTGGTTTTCATTTCTTCCCGTCAGTAGCCATGGTAATACCCCAAGATAAAATATGGGCAGGAGATGTTCACAAGCCTCCTGAGACATGGGTTCCTGCCAGCATTTCTCATCAGAGTGGTCCTGCATGCCACGCAGACAAGGCAGCTCTCTCCTTGTTCACACTCCGACTCTGCGGCAGCCAGGACCATTTGTGAACCGCACAAGACAACTGTCTGCTATGTTCAGATTCACCAACTTGCAGCTTGGTCTTCCAATACTGTGAAATGCTTGAGCTGAAAACTGTTGGATTCACCCCACCACTCCCTATAAACCCTTACCTAAGAACTGGTGGTAGCCAAATACGAGCTTCGCTTCAAATGTTCTATTCATTGTTTATTTTAATCAGACCTTGTTTGAATCAGGACGCTCCCTCTGGCTCCCCACATATATTGAATATTCAATGCAATTTCACCACAGTGAGGCTCTTCTCACTCCCTCTGCTTGGCTATGAATACCGAGAGATATGAGAGTAGAATCTGGAAACAGGCTTGGTTCAGCATGTTTCACCTAAAAGTAGTCCTGATTAGATTCATGAACTATCTGGGTTTACCCAGGTGGAATACCTAATTATCAGCTGCATGGTTCTAAATCAAAGGAGATTACAAAACAATGATCATCTGTCTAGAACACATTAAAACATGGGGCTGCCGCAGAGATGGATACAATGTGGATGGGCAGATATATGTGTGAGGATATGTATAAAAACAGCACCATCTTTTTTTTAGCTTTATTGTATTTTAAATTGCTTGATTTGACTCTGATAATAACTGTTTAAAGTTACCAATTTTGTATTGCCTTCTCTCCACAAGAAATAAGACTTTGTAATGGGCTGTAATCCATGAACACAGCTTACTTTATCGGGGTGCAAAAACACACTGACCTTGTAGTCCCTCGATCTCCTCAGGCTGGTAGAGGTTCTGCGACTCAGCTATACCCCTTAGTCCTGACCTCTCCCATTTAACAAGAGAGATTCTGTGAGTGCCTGCTAAGATACAGTCATCAAACTTTGCACCCAGTATCTCGTTCATTCTCCAATCTTATGTGATACAGATTTTTAGTCCCATTTTATAATAGCAGAAATTCAGTTTCAGAGATTTCTAATAACATACCTGAGGTTACACTGCTTCTATGGAGCAAGGCAGGAGTAGATCCAGACCTACGACCGCCCACACCTCTCTCCTTCCAACTTTTCTTTAGTTGCCATAACTTCGGTCACCTGTCAGCCTCATAAGCATCAGAAGTTACTCTATGAGCGCTCCTTTTCACCACCATGTGTCTTGACTTTGCATTTCTTTCTTTGAGTCTTCTGGTCCTTGGTTACCTCTTTTTCATAATCCATCAACATTTGAGCACAAACTCCTTCCTAGCTTAATCATTTCAGCCTTTTGCTTGAGCTCACTTTTGATTCCTGCAGTTCTTCGAGTGTACTCACCTTGGAACTCAGCCATCCTGACTTAACCCTGTGCCCGAAGCTCACCAGCTAACAAGAGGGAAGCCAAGGACACAAGCTGATTAGTTGCACACAAAGCAATGCTAATTAACCTAGTTAGTTTACGTTATTCCTCAGTGTACCTTCCACACGGCTCAAGTCAATCCCCTAGCACAGCCCTCCAGCTCTTCTGCATTCAGACTCCTAACTGCAGCCCCTTGTATGGTTATCTCAACACTGAGCTCACTGCACAGAAGAAATCTAAACCCTTCGATCTGACACTCACTTCTCTCTCCTCCTCCATGTCAATTATTTTTTTCTCTTTTTGCTTCTATCCTAGGAAGAAAGAAATGTCTCTTCTTAGGGTCTGTACCACCATGGACTGCTCCTGAACAAACTGAATGACACAAGAAGGGAATAATCAAGAATAATCAGCCAAATTCAGAATGTGAGACATTCTATAATAAAAATGCTTTTATTGTTTTCAACAAATGATTGGGGGGGTGGATCAGGAAATAACTGTTAGAGATTAAGAAACTACACAGAAATAAGAGCCCAGTGCAATTGATTGACTTTATACTGATTCTGATGCTAACAAGCTATATATAAAATGACATTTATTTGGAGACATTTCAGGAAAATTAAATAAGGAGTGGCTATTCAGGTAATAGTGAAAAGGTGATGTTAATTTTTTAGGTCTGATAACAGGATTGTGGTTAGGAAAGCAAAGGTCTATGTTACTTTAGAGGGGCATAATAAGTTATTATGAAGAGAATGAGTCAGGGTATATGGAATTTGATCCATTACTTCAGCAACTTCTCTCCGGTGTAGATAATAGAGTAAACAAGCTTTAGAAAATATTGATAATTGCCAAAGCTACATGATAGGTGGCTGGGAAATCATAGAATCGATTCTTTTGATTGTATTTGAAAATATTCTCACTAAAAATTTGAAAATAACACAGCAACTGAAAATCTTTTTTAAATCATTTGAAAATAATTCTCTCTCTCTAGCGCTTTAAATCTTAATTTTTTTCCTCTCCCTCCACCTTCAAATAAGATCTACCCTCTACTGTCTTAATATTCTCCAAAAGGCATTGTTTCTGAAAGCTATAATTATTTCAAGACAATCAAAAACTGTATCCATTCCTTATCCACTCCCCCCTCACCCTTCTGCCACCTATCATCTGCTATCATCTCCACCTTGCCAGTTTCAAAACTCCCAGGTGCTACCATGAGTTCCTCCAGAAACGGGTCTGCTTCTTTAACTTCTCTCTACACTCATCTCTCTTCTTCCAGATTATTCTAAATGCTTTGTTTACATTTTAACTAACATATCGGCAACAATCCTGTGATGTAAACATGGGACTGTTATAATCTTTATTTCAGGTAAGGAAAAAACCCAAGTAGAGAAAAGTTAAACAATTTGTCCATTCTCACACAGCTGGTAACTGGGTAGACCGGGAAACAAGCTAGTAGCTTTTGGTCCATGCTGTAACTATCACACCAAATACTGATCGCTGCAAACCAGTTGTGCACTGTTCCTTCTGCTCCACTGTTTTTGTGAGTGGCACACAGTGCCACAAGGAATTAAGCACATCTGGGATTTGAGGTTCTTCCATAATGTTCTGTTGTCCCAAAAGAAAACTCTTCTGCCACATTAATGAGGCCATCTCATATTCACTATGGTCAATAAAACCATTACAAAGTGAACTATTTTTAATCACCCAAACATAATAGTGACAACTAGTGAATGGAGAAGTGCTTTGCTCTCATTTCCTGTCTATCAAGATGACCGCATCAGGTGCCCATGACAAAGATTTCAAAAGCATCACTGCCCTCCTTGTCTGTGGATTCCACATCTGGGGATTCTACCAACCATGAGTCAAAATTATTCAAAAGAAAAAGTCACATCTGTGCTGAACATGCACAGAAATATCTTTCTTATTATTATTTCCTAAACAATACAGTGTGACAACTATTTACATGGTATATCAGTCGGTGCTTACTAGAGAAAGAGATTCAATGCAAGATATACAAATATATAAGGATTTACAAGATCAGCTTACAATGGCCACCCACAGAGTCAGATGTGGAAAAGTGCAAAGGGCTTTCTGTGCACTGGAGACCCAAAGGATCCACAGGCCTGGAGCTCACTGTACTGTCCCATGTGGGTCCCTGTCAGGAGGCTGAGAGCTCTGTGCTGGAAACCAGGAGACGATATCCAAGGTAAATGTGAAGACCAGAGCGCCTCGGAAGAAACAGAAGCGATCCTGCCTTCTTCTTTTCCCTTTTATTCCATTCAGGCAGCAAGCTTATTGGTTGGCACCACTGGCACCCAGGGTGGGTCTTCTGTCTTCAATAAATCCATTCACTCACATCCACAACTATGCTGATCCGATTTATTTGGGCATTTCTTACTCAAATTGACACAATCAGTTAACTATCACTCATACCATTTAGATTGTGTTAGGTACTATAAGGAGTCTAGAGATGATTTAAAGTACACAGGATGACATGTGTCAGTTATATGCAAGTCCTGCACCATTGTATAGACGAGATTGAGCATTCAGGGACTCAGTCCCACAGGGAGACCAGTGGGTGACTCTCTGTGACTGAATCTGGCTTGCCTAGAATGATAAAGTCTACAATGAGCATCATTCTTTATTTCCCTTTATTTATTATTAATGTCAGTTCTTCTCAAGAAAATGAAATTTTATTTATCCTTGTTTTTAGTTTGAGAATCCCTGAAATTCCAGATTCTAAATGCCTGGAACTTGACTTTAAGGTATTTTTCCAGATAATTGAGAGGCAACACATTGTTTCAATACCCCCAAAGGAAGAGCTGTATTTAATGCCTCTTTGCATACCCGATGCATTCTATCGATCTTCGCATAGACTAAGGACTCAGTGTACATTTGCCAGATTGCACTGACATATGCCTCATCCTCAAGGTCAGATATTTAAATTATTGTCACTGGTTTACAGTCGTATGTGAAAGTGAGAAGGTTTATCTCAGAGTATAACATCTGCATTCCAACTTTCCAACTTCTCTATTGTATTCATTTGCATATATTATTACATAAATAGGGTCTCAGCAAACCACAAGGATGCCTTAGATTGCATCATCTAGTGTAGCACCATCACTTTTTCTTTTGAAAAAAATACATATTAACTTTTGATCACACATATTTGCAGAATATGAAGCTTCGATAAAGTGGGAAATAAATATTAGAGTTTATGAATCATTTCCAACCTTATGCCCTAGGTATTGAGATGAAGCTGTTACTTCTTATTCTTCTTTTGCTTATTAAGTCATAGCATCATTCTCAAATGTTTATTTCCCATTTTTATATTCTACCAAGTACTAATTATCTTTTTTAAATACTGGAAAAAAGAAACTATTTTCTTACACAAAATGATGAGCCATGCTTGAAAAATATGGTACGCAACACAGACACATGGGACAGCTAATAAACAATACTTCCCGAATGTCCTCCACCCACCATAAGCATAGAAAGAAGTCAAGCAATGCCAAGGGAACTATGAGAGCCAATGCACTGCTTCTAGAACTTTAATTATTGCCTGTGTCAGAAGAAAAATAAAATGCTTCAAGCATGCCATGTACCTGCTAAAGACTCTAAATGAAATCAGATATATAGGCATTTCTCTACCGTGAAGAGAGGTCAGTATCCAAGTATTGTGTCAGGACAATAATTAAATCCCAGTTTCAATCTGTACTAAGACCCTGTTCTCTTGAAGTTGTAAATAAGTGAGAATTATTCTAAATAGATTAAGTGTACTGCACGCCCAGGAAAAACAGGAGTCTGGGCATGTAGATAAATCTATCGTCAATAGCTCTTTCAGGAAATAGGAAAAATTTAAAAAAAGAAAAAGAAAATAGGGCATTATTAAACAGAGTTGAAATTCACAGACAACAGTGCTAATTGCAGTGGACTTATTCATAAAAATATATTAATCCCTTACTCTTTGTGTAATACAGAAGCATACAATGCTGAGGGCCTCAGAGACCTCAGAATCTAATTGATGCAAAACACATATACTCAGAAAATGGCACCGTCATGATTGTCTATATAGAGAATTACAGGGAATCTACAACATAAAAAGCTGAAGAATTAATAAGTGAGTTAGCAAGCCACAGTATGCAAAGTCAACACAAAACAATCAATTGCATTTCTATACTTATTATAAACATGTGCCAACTAAAATTATGAAGACAGTATCATTTCAAATCTTTTCAAAGAAGATAAAATGCTTAAGTATAAACCTAACATAACAGATAGATAATCTGTATGCAAAAAGTTACAAAATGCAGAAGAAAGAAGTCAATGACCTACATAAATAGAAAGGTATACATGGAATATAAATGGAAAGAAAATGTTCATGGTTTGAAAGACTCAACATAGCGATGATGACAATTTTTTAATGAATTGATCTAGAGATTTAATGCAATTCTGATCTAAATCCCAGTAAGGTATTTTGTAGACAAGATAAGCTCATTCTGAAATGTATATGGAAAGATCCAGGTCCTAGAATAGCTGAAACAAACTTGAAACTGAGAATGAAGTGGGAGGTATCACTTTACCTGATGTTAAACTTCATACGTAGCTACAGTAATCAAGAGTGGACAATGCTGGCCAAGGGACAGATGGGATGGAGAGTCCAGAAACAGATTGTATCTGATTTTTAACCAAAGAACAAAACCAATTCAACAAGACAGGAGAGTCTTTTCAATGACTGGTGCTAGTTGTAATTAGATACTTACAGGCTAAACAAATGAATCTAAACCTAAACCCCAAACCTTATAGTAATCATAACTCAAAAGCAATCATAGGTTTAAATATAAAATAAAAACCATAAATGTTTCAGAAAAATAATATGTGAAAATCTTCAGGACCTAGGACTGGACAAACAAAGATTAACGCCAGACTCAAAATTCATAAAAGGAAAAATTAATTAACTGAATTTAATCAAAATTTTAAAATATTTTCTCAGTAAAAGAATGAGAAAAGAAGCAATGAATGTGGAGAGAATATTCATACATTTTCCTGATAAAGCACTGATACTTAGAATATACAAGAAAAACTCTAAAAACTTCATAGTAACAACAGAAACAATCCAATTGGAAAACAAGATACAAAGGAATATTTTGTCAAAGAGAATATACAGATGGCACATGTGCATAAGAAAATATTTTCAACATCATTAGCCATTAAAAATGCAAATTAAGGGATCATGAGGTGTCACTACCTACCTATCACAACAGGTGTCATAAAAAAATAGTGACTACATCAAATACCAGCAAAGATCCAATAAAATATCAACTTCTCATACATTTCTAGTAGGAATATAGAATGTTACAGCCTTTGTGGAATACTTTTTGATAGTTTCTTATAAAACTAAACTTGAAACTACCAGATGACCCAGAAACTGTACTATTAATATTTAGCCTAGAAAAATGAAAACATACATTTTTTAAAAAACTGTATTTGAATGTTGAAAGAAGCTTAATATATTATAATCAAAACCTGGAAACAAACCAAATGTCCTTCAACAGACGAACAATTCCCATGCTGTGGTACATCCTCACCATGAATATAACTTTGCAATATAATCACGGACAAACTGTGCATGTTTAAAAAGATTGAGTCAATGTCAAGAGATTATGCTGAGTGAAAAAGGCAAAACTCAGAGGGTTACCTACAATATGATCCCAGTTATTTGTCATTCTTGAAATTACAAAATTATAGAGATGGAAAACAAATTCGTGTTTCCTAGGGGTTAGTAACAGGGTTGGGGTGTCTTGTCTATAGTGATGATCACATGACTATGCACATGTGATAAAATCACATAGAACTAAATACACACACCAGTATGTGGAAAAATAGTGATACTGAAATAAGATAGATGGATTCCATCAGATTCCATCAGTGCCAGTGTCCTGTGTGTGCGATTGTAACAGAGCTATGCAGGATGTTAACGTTATAGAACATGAAGTGAATGGTACAGGACTCTCTGTGTACTATGTCTTACAACTGAACATAAATCTACAATTATCCCAAAATAAAAAGTTTATTCAAAAAATAAAAATATCCTCATTTAATAACGAGCAATTCCTACCATGGGAATTCCCATGATCAGGAATAAGGATTGGCTGGAACTATGAGTCAAAGACAGATCTTCCTTAAGTGAGTTCATGAAGAATACTGTAATTTGTTTAGGAAGAAAGAAGATATAATTCTACTTGTATAGTAAAAATAAGGAAGGAAAACTTTCCAGTTTCTGGCACAAAGATGAAGTCAGCCCAATTTCAGTGCCTCAATAGGCAGACAATGGAATGTCCAGCTCTATAACTGAGCATTGCCGGAGGCTTCTATGTCATGTCATTCCACCCTTTAAACAACCCTGCTGAAAACATGGAGCTAGAGTTCCCCAGTTTTCCAGACAGACCATCCCAGCTCCTTACAGATCATCTGGAAGGTGAGGAAGGAGCTGGCTGAATTATCTGTACCAAATATGGAACATCAAGGACTTCCAACCTTTAAGCTGTTATGGTTTGTGTCTAGATGTTCCCCAAACCCCCATGAAGTCACAGGCAGGGCTTTTCAGAGGTGGCTGGATCTAGAGTGTGTGATGCTGGGACCAAGGATGTGATGCTGGGATTGATTCATGGTGCAATGCTAGGATTAAGGGTAGGAGTACTAATCATCCTAAGGTAGCCTGGATAAAATATAAGATACAGGAAGAGGGCTTCCACTGTTACTTGTTGTTTGTTGCTTGCTGCCTTCTGTCTGCCTGCTCTACGATGCCCCTCTGCTATGCCAACCTGCCATGGAGCCGGCCAACTATGAACTGAAACCTCTACAAAATGTAAACTACAATAAGCCTTTCCTCTTTTCACTGTGGGTGCTGGGTGTTTTGTCTCGGCACCGAGAAAATTAACTAAGACAGAATCCAAACCTTTGGCTTCCCACTTAACAGGACATACCACAAAGACATGCACTGTAAGGTGGGGCCCAAAGGGAATCCAGTCTGAGAAGAGGTTTTGAAGAATGCCAATAAGGGTATCGGGACAAAGATGTGGAAGGACAATGAGGAAATCACAAACAACAGAGTCACTTTCTAGCTCCCTCTTTGTGGTTTTTATCTCTGTGAAGGCCCAGTAAATATGAAGGTGCTTATAAAAGAGCCAATTTTTTATGCTACCACCACTTGTTCTAAATGTCACTGCTGCCCTCAAGAACAATGCACACCACCAGGTTCATGCCTGAGAAGTTAGACCGTGTGCTACGGTTTGGATGGGCTGTGTCCCCCAAAGACCTACGTATTACAGGTGGCAGAATATTTAACAGGGAGCTGGGTTACTTGCCGTGTGTTGCAGAAGAGGAGGGGGGCCCACCCCTTCCTCTATCTTTTTTGGAATCAGCCGTGAATGAACAGGCCTCCTCTGCCACAGGTTCCTGCCATGATTTGCTGCTGTGCCAGAGGCCCAAACCCACAGGGCTCATCCGTCACGGACTGAAACTCCCAAAACATGGGCCACAATAAACCTTTTCTCATATCAAATTGATCTATCTCAGGTATTTGTGATCAAAAACTAACGCATCATAGTTGAAAATGAGCTATAATTTTGTTACAGATTTTGAAAAGGAAATGTCTTTCAATTTCTCCTGTGAATTATTCTTCTAGGAATCAATCTGTTCTTGTATTTTGGAATTACCTTTTAGGAGTCTGTCTTTATTGTTTATTTTAAATTCATTTATTTCATAAAATAATCCCTTTTTCATTATATTCCATCTTCAATAGAAAGGAAAGATACATATACTGTGATGTACACTCTTTGCTTTGAATGCTTTTACTATGATGGAACCATAATAGTTCAACCTCTTCTTCCAAAGAGAAAGAATCTCAAGCAAACTAATAGGACTTTCCTGAGGCCACACAGCAAGGCAGAGGATACAAGAGCAGGTCCTGTGACAGCCTGCTGATTGAAGAAATGGAAACGATTTTCACTTTTGCAGAAACCACCCATATGATATTACAACTCTCGGTGTTCTTAGTCACATTAGAGGAGGACCTGGGATTTTATAAAGGTTAGCAAAAGACACAAGATAGTTTCTCTCAAAGGAAAGCTGTTCAATGTAGTTAAAAACAAAGACTCCACACTGGGTTGAGATAATTACACAGCTCCCTGAAAGAATAGCTTTTAAAGACCACATGCAAAAAAAGCACAGTAAGAAAGACTTCATCAATGCTATATGCCAAATGAATTGCATATGCCTATACATGAACTGAATAATGAATGTCAGGAGGGCAAACTGCCAGAAACAACTATGGCTTGCAAATAACAACAGCTGTAACAGTAGTAATTTAGTTATAAGGAACTAATAAAAGAAAATGGATCTTCAGAATGTTTTATGAAAATTGATATTTTATCCATTTCTAAATGCAGACAGTTTTATATTAATTGGACCAAAGAAAGCAAAATCATGTGGGGCTTCATTTTTATCTTTTCTGTTGAAGAAATGAATCTTTAGTCTTAAAAGTATAGACAAACATGTTACAAGGGCACAAGGCCCAACTTTCACCCATCTTTTCACCCATTCATCTAAAAGATATCAGGAACATACAATACATTAGGCACTTTGCAAAGGGCGAAAAAAGATATGAATAGTATGAAAGATAAAAATATCACAAAGTGCTAAATGTGAACAAAACCAAGTATCACCTATTTCCTCAAGAAACTCACTTATTGAGTCAGAGAAGATATATTAATCCAATTGCCACTAAAAAATGTAAAATTACATTTCCAACATGTGAGGAGGAGTGTGCAGTGCCATGACAGCATGAATTAGGGAGATCCGTGACAGAGGAGGAGACGAACATCAGAGGAAGGGACTGGGAGAGGAGATCGGAACAGGGACGGGTGTTACATGAGGATAAAAGCAGGAGAAGGAGAGCAGGCCCGACAGAGAGATAGAGCTGTGAGTGTGATAGCCTTGTGACAAGTTGAGCAAGATGGGTACAAATACTGAAAGGCCAGTGTGGCTGCACAGAGATGGTGCAACAGCATAGGAAGGCTTTCTAAGCCATGGTCAGGACCTTAACAAACAGAATGCTTTATGAAATCACATTATCAGATTTATATCTCAAAAACACCTTTATGCTTACCAAGAATAGACATGGCGCACCCAGTCAGGGGGCTGGTACATGAGTCCAGGTGAGATGTGCCATACCTGGAACCGGCAGGAGAGAAGTGCACCTCGCAAGAAAGAGGAAACATGAGGGCATTTTTAGGAGGCAGAAGCCAAGGCACTATGTAATGGATTGGGAAGGGGAAAAGAAGTTGCCCTGTAAGTTCTTCCTAGTGCTCCAGTTTGTAGAACTGGCCAGAGGACGGTGGCCAAACTAAGGAACAAGAATTACCTCAGGTGGGGTTGGAGATCAAGAGCTCAAGGACAATTTGAAGTATGTGTGAGCCATCCAGAGATGTCAGATTGGCAGCTGTGTATATGATTTTAGCATCCGGAGGTGAGATTTCAATCAGGGAGGAGATTCTAAGAAAGCTTTCTGTGGACCCAGGATGTTAAGTCTCCTATATTAAAAATGCACGTGTGTGTGTGTGTGTGTGTGTGTGTGTGTGTGTGTGTGTATTATTAGTTAGGGCTCACTAGAGGAACAGAATCAGTATAAAACAAGGTATTTTATTAGGTGGGTTTACGGGATCAGAAGAAGAGTAGTCTCAACAGCCATCTGAGGAATCAGAGGTGGAAGAATCCAAAATGGCCATCTGTGCACTGGAGAGCTGGAAGATCCAGCGGCAGTTCAAGATCAAAGGCCTAGAAGCTCACTGCACGGTCACTGGTGTGAGTCTCTGTCAGAAAGTCAAAGAATCTATACTGAAAACCTGAAGGAATGAGATCAGTATCTGAAGGTTACAGTGAAAACCAGAGCTCCTCCAAAGGAAAAAAAAAAAAGGAGGGGTGGCTTCCTTCTTTCCCTCTTTATTCCATCCAGGCTATAGTTGTTTTGGTTGGTGCCACCCATATCCAGGGTGGGTCTTCCCTCCTTAGTTTGTGGCCTACATGCCAGTCATCTATAAAAGCACAGAGCTGTACTAATCTGCTAGGTGGTTCTTGCTCAAGTCAAGTTGACATATCACAATTAACTATTGTGTGTGTGTACACATATCCCCTCAGTTGCCAAGAGATATTATATATAATGTTAATATGTAATGTATAGATTTGTTTCTATATAATATATATTTATATGTAATATAAATATTTAGATTATTTGTGCTATATTATAATATGTAATAGATTATTTGTACTATATTATAAGATTATTTGTACTACATTACATATAAATACAAAGGATAAATATATATAATATAGTACAAATAATCTAAATTCTCTTTATATATACACACACAGAGACATATATATATATATATATATATATATATCCTTATATTTATGATTTCTAACCTATTAGGAATCCCAGATAAAAAGATTAAGCACTAAAAGAATGAGAATAGCCAAATATTTTGAAGGGAAAAAGGCTGACCCCATAACATGTGCTGGTGAGCTCAAAGTTCAAAATGAGTCTTTTCATTCCTGGGGTGTGCAATATTTCACTATACACACATTCCTCATTTAATGACCAAGTTCCATTCTCACAACTAGGCCGTTAAATGAATTGGTCACTAAATGAGGAACTGTATATAGTGTGTACGTTACAATATTCAGAACAAAGAAATGGTCAAAGGGAACTCCAACTTGATGACTTTGCTGTTATTTGTATAACTCTTATGCATAACTATAATGTATAACAGAACATAAAACCACAGTGCTGTACTGTACAGTACAATCAGCAACCATTACAGTGTTGTACGGTAGAAAAAGCCACCATAAGTCCACACTGCTGCTCACATTCCCACGTGGTAAGTCTGAATGTGGGTGAGGTCATAATTCTGAGTGGCGGGTCTTAAGTCCCACCAACATGTTTCAGTTCTAAGCCCGAACAGCTGTTAAATGGTAGGCTGTTAAACAAGCTATATCCATATAGCAGTGGAGGTGATTAAAGGACTCCAGAACAGAGGAATGACAGTATGATTTGTGTGATCTTCAAAAAGAAAGCCATAATTACTAAACTAAAGTTTAGTTGAACACATTAGATCCCTTTTATTGGAAGAATTATTATTAAAATATGGCAAATTTGGAGCTTCAACTTCAGCGAGGCACTTGACAAGTACTCTCAAAATACCGTGATGAAAAATACAAAGCAAACAACGTTACTGGTGGGATTTACACCTGGCTCCCAAAAGGGTAGATTTATGTTCCTACAGGAAGAAGGTAATGATGATCTGCCCTACTTTGACTACAGTCCTGTCTTTTTCAGCATGTCATTTTTTTAGAATATTTTTTGTCACAACTGGCGAGAGGGGAGAGCAGTGCTACTGGCACCTCCTGGGTAAAGGCCAGAGATTCTGATAAACAGCCTACAACGCAACCAGCATTGCACCATCCTCCTGACCCAGAATTATCCAATTGATCCAAATGTCAGAAGTAGCACTGTAAGAAAAGACAGCTTGATGTAAGTATATAAGTGAGCACATTAGAATAAATTATCAGAGACAGTGTAATGTAATAAAGATTATTACAGCATCCTACATTAAGCTCCTCTAAATATAAACTATACAAGTTATAGGCAAGAGCCTTTCTTCTGGTCACCTCTTCCCTCTAGAGTAGGTGATAAAAAGCTATTCATTCTAAGAACACATGCCCTTCCCTAGACTTATCTGCTCTGGGCTTCTGTGTCTTTCTTTGCATGAAAATGAAGTGGACCAGAGACAGGTATTTATGGAAGGCTAAAAACGCCTGCCCAAAAGAGGTGCCCTCCCATTCTAAAACACGGAACTTCTCGGATAAAGTGTCCTTGCAAAAAGAATTGGTGCAGAAATCATCCCAGATTGTCTGAGGGGGGCCTGCCTGTTATCACAGTACTCTGATAAGAGAGGCCTAGAGGAATTACACTAATAGAACAAAAGACTATCTGAGAGTGAAGCAGAGATTGGAGTAATGCTACTCAAGTCAAGCAAAGCTAACAGCCACTGAACTGGAAGAGGAAAAGGACAGTATCTTCCCTTGAGCTGCTGGAGGAAGCGAAGCTATCCCAATGCTTTTACTTCAGCCTCATAATACTGACTTCATGCTCCAGCCCCCAGAACTGTGAGAAAATTAATTTCTATTATTTTAAGTCCACAAGTCTGCAGTCGTTTACTGCACCAGCCATAAGAAACTAATACAGATTTCTGGTGCCAGAAATGAGATGTTGCTATAGCAAATGCCTAAAAACAAAGATGTGCCTTTTTAAACTGGATATGGGAGAATTTTTGACTCATAAGGTAGACTGAAGAAAATGGTCCTCAAAAGAGCTAGTCACTTCCTAATCACCAGGACATGCCACCATTATGCTGTACAGCGATCCACGTGGTTAGGTGGCATCATCCTGTATTATTAGGGTAGACCCTAAATGTAATCACATTTACCTTCTTCTATCAGAGACAGAGTTTGGGGTTAGATGAACACACGACAAAAAGATAGACCAAGAGAAAGATGGCGAAAGCCACGTAATGCCTACAGAGGTTGGAAGAGGCAAGGAACAGGTTCTCCCTGAGAACCACTGGAGGGAGTCTAGCCCTGCTTACTTCTTGACTTTCTACTTCTGATAAGTGAAACTGAGAAGATAAATGTCTGTTGTTTTAAGCCACTGTCTTAGTTACTTTTCTTGTTGCTAAGACAAAATACCCCACACCCACAAGTTAAAGGGGGAAAAGTTTATTTGGCTTACAGTTCATAGAGGTTTCAGTTCATAGTTGGCTGGATCCAAGTCCGGGCAGCATGGCAGATGGCAGAAGGCAGCAAGACAAGCAAGCAAGGGACCTTAGCAGCTTCTTTCTGCCCCTTGTATCTTATCCATGTTACTCGCCCTTAGGGCGGGTAGCACTTTCACTCTTAACCCTAGTATCACGCCCTCGATCCCAGAAGAACCATATCAAACCAATCAGAGGAATAATTTAGTAATCACACACTCTAAATCCAGCCACCTCTGGAAACACCCCACTGATGATGGCATGAGGCTTTGTGGGAACATCTAGACACAAGCCCTAACAGCCACCAGAGTTGTACTCATTTTTATTCTAGCTACAGGTGGACCAGTTCTACCATTGTACAAGGAGCAGGCTCATCTGTACAAACATGTAGGAGCGGTTCTGGAATTGGATAACGAGCAGAAGATGGAAAAATTGAGCTATGTGATTTTTATTTTTATTTATTTATTTTTTTGCACTATGTGATTTTTAAAAGCCTTGATTGCCGTGGATAGGCTACTGGTAGGAGACAAGCAGACTACAGTAGAGAACGCTTCTATCATCTCAGAGAATATGTATTATCATGAAGAGAACATTTGTGGAAATGTGACTGACAAATGTGATTGCAATGAGGGCTTAAAAATGAATGAGGAACATATTATTGGAAATTTTAAAAAGTCTGATTCATGTTAGAAATACGCATCAAACTGGCTACGTGGTGTCTTACAACTATGTGAAAAGCAAAACTTGTTAGTGACTAACCTGGACATTTACCAGAGGAAATTTCCAAACAAAGTTAAAGAGACAGATTGGTTTTTTTTCTCATTTCTTATAGTAAAATCAAGAGGAAAGCAATACACTGATAAACAAGCAAAAAGAAACCAGAATTTGATGACTTAAGAAAGTATGTTTGTGTATAGGAATGCTATTGATTTTTGGGTGTTGACTTTGTATCCAGCCACACAACTGAATTTATTTATTAAATCCAGTAGTTTTTTGGTGGAGTTTTTTGGGTCTTCTATGTAGAGTATCATGTCATCCGCAAATAACGATAGTTTCACTTCTTCCTTTCCTATCTTTATTCCTTTTATTTCTTTCTCTTGTCT
>PVJO010026435.1:0-21132 GCA_004026905.1 Hystrix cristata
ATCAATGTTCATTAGGGAGATTGGCCTGTAGTTCTCTTTTTCAGTTGGGTCCTTTTCTGGTCGGCAAAAGTAATTTTTAATTAGATCAAATTCTAAATCAAGAACATTAAATTTAAATGTTTTTGAGTTCAAGAGAAATAAAATTGGACGGATATTATTTTGTAAAAAATTTCTCTAAGCTTAAAAAAAGCAATAATGAAAAGCATTAAGAAGTTGGAGTCATTCTAAGAAGTTATTTTTTTCCCTTTTAAACAGTATTATTTCAGTGTCTGTATGGGAAATGAAGCTATTCCTAAAAAAAGTGAATACTTTTTGAGTGACAAAATGTGCCCGCCAATATTCTAAATGCTGTAAGTGTATAAAATTATGTAATTCTTAACCCTACCACGTAGAAACAACATCTCCATTTTTTTTAGATTGAAAAAAACTAAGGCACGGAAAGTTTACCTGGTTGCCTAGGGCCGCATCACTAAAGAAGCAGCAAGGCCAAGGTTCAGACCTGGGCCAGAGCCAGAGCCCTCGGCTCCCCACTTCACAGCGGCACCTCCTTCTCCACTGGTTAGCTGAAATTGTTGTGTGTGGTCAAGCTGTGTATTATTTCCATGGTTTTCCATGCCATGTTTGTTGGACCATATTAGTTTAATCTGTGTTTAGGTGGATTTCATCCCTATCCTCAGTCTACTTACATGAATTTTCCACTTCTGAGTTATATATTTGTTTTTGTCTTTCTTCTTTTGCCCCTTCCAGTAAAAACCCACGAGTTCCATATTCCTCGAGTTCTTTCAGATTTGAGAAGTTTTGTCTGATGTTCTTACATCTTGGTTGAATATAATCTTCTTGGGCCATATGTTTTTTTTTTCCTTTAGAAATTTCCTTTATATATTTCTCTACTGTGTTTTGGACTGGATTGTGCTGTGAGAAAGTAAAGACAGCCTCAGTTTGTCTTCTTTACAGGGGATTTTTTTTTTCTGCCTGATCCCTGAAAAATGCCTTCTGTTTCCTTCTGTTCTCATCCCACCTCTTTCTTCTGGTCTCTGTCTCTTCTTTCTTCTGTTGCTTTTCTCTCTTTAAAAATATTATTTTACT
Organism: Hystrix cristata; assembly: GCA_004026905.1. Taxonomy (NCBI): domain Eukaryota; kingdom Metazoa; phylum Chordata; class Mammalia; order Rodentia; family Hystricidae; genus Hystrix; species Hystrix cristata. Next base: position 1,087 of record PVJO010026435.1, read on the forward strand.
AAAGTAAGACTTAGTGTTGCTTATTCTGTATAAACTTTTCTTTTCAAATGTGTGTGGATGCTCAGTCTGCTGGAATCATTCTTTAATTGAGAGATTTTTTTGATAGTAGTTCTTTGGGAGCTTTTCTTGGATAAACTAAATTCATGAGTTTCAGGATGACTTCTATGGAATTGTGGATATCCACCTTCTATATTTTTTAATTTATATGCCATTTTTCAATACCCATCTCCTTCTTCCATAGTTTAGTCCAGCAATTGTTTTTATTGGTGATTATTTCAAATCTTTTTTCTATTTTAGTAGTAACTTATTTTTAACCCATCCCTTAGGGATCTAATAGCATAACAGTAATTCTCTATACCTATAATAATGGTGTTTCAGCTTTAGTTGAATTCTTATAATCTTTCATTTCTTTCTCTTTTGTTTTTCCCTGACCTTATTTTTAGCTCCTGTTTTGTTTACTAATATGTCCTTCCATTACTTTACACCTTATTTTTGCTTGTATTTTACTGACTTATCTTTGCTCTAATGTAATTAGTTGTTGATTCTCATTCCACTATGACTATAAGGAACAACTTTCTTTTCTATGGCATGATTCAAAGACAAGGCATGACAGGAGGAAGGGACTGCTCAGAGAAGAGATGTCTTGTATTTGTAAGAGTGTTCAGGCTCTGCTGTCATATCTCAAATTTTCTTAATATTCTGTACTGAGATTATCTATCATGGTAAGTTATCTTCTGTAACGAGCGATTTTCAACCCTTGGAGATTTAACACAACAAGAGATGATTGTAGCTGGGCATAGTGCTGCATGCCTGTAAGCTGAGCTACTTGGGAGGCTGAGACAAGAGGGTCACAGGCTCAAGGCCAGCCTGGGCAACTTAGTGAAACCCTGTCGCAAAATAAAAAAATAAAAAAGGGCTAAAAACATATCCCAGTGGTACAGCTTCCCTGGGTTTGATACCCAATACTGGAAAATGTTTATCATAGTTCACTTACGTTACTGTCCAGTGAAAATATTGTGAGGAAAAGGGTTAGTCATTTAGGAACAAAATCCCCTCTCTCTTCTGGGTGCACCATCTTCAACACAAGGCTTCCAAAGTCACTATAGAAAGGGAAGACAAAGTGGAGGACCTCTTATGGATCTGGAATTGGCATTTGTAACTTTTGCCACATTCTATTTGCGGAACTCCATTTAATGGCCCCATTGTACTTCTAAAGCTGGTTGGAGATGCAGAACAAAAGTGTGCTCATGAGGAAAGGTACATGAATTTCGTGAACACACCATCTTATTTCTACCACAGTTTCCCTCGCTACTTTGGTGCTCACAATGCAGTTGTAAAGGGTGATTCCCTCTGGCTTCAGTTTAGTTCTCCAGTTCAGAGTGACTCACTAAGTCTAAGTCGATCTAATGGTTAGTTTCCTGAACCAAACCAGTTTCTCTCATTACTCACTGCTAAGACAAAGTGACTCACTTGGTTTTAATTCAAAAGCTGAGTACTGGAGCATTAGACAGCTCTCTCAGGAATTTGTTTGACTCAACATTATAGAATGGTAAGTCCTAACATTTCAAGTGCTGCTGCAGCACCTTTGAGTCTTACAGGATGCTCAAGGGCTTACTGTGGGTTTGTCCTGATTACATGTGCCCCAATCATCAGGAGAGTCTCCTCGCCTCACCAGCTCCCCTCTCAGCTGAACCAGCTGCACCTTACTCTGTCCTTGACCTAGTGAGTTTTCCCTCCATGTCAGCCTGCAACATTATCTGGCAAGCCGATCACCTCTTCCAGTGGGACAGAAAACCCAGCCTCTTGTCACTACACACCCTGATTCACACTGCCCTTGTTGGTCCACTCTGCTTCTGAGTGCGAGTCTTGTTTGGCCTAGTGTGGTGTGCAGTGTCCTCTTCCCCTGGACTAACACACTGCTGTCATTCTCATCTGTTCAGTGTTGGGTGTCACATGTTTGGCCATCTTGTATGATTAAGTCCGAGGGATCTTTCCTTCCCCAACAGGGTGAATGGCAGGTGATCAGATCAACTAGAACTGTAGGAGGCCTACCCCAGGGCATTGCCCAAGTTTGTTGCAGAATTTTGCAGCAATTTTGCTTTATTTTGTTTTGTTTTGGTTTGTTTTGGCTCCTAAAATGAGTTTAATAAAGAACTGTTGGGCTATTACAAGATTATCGGTAAGGCCGGGATTGGTATTTTAAAAAGCACATAGGGAAATCTGAAATATTTTTCATGGTAAACTTCTCTCCAGGGGCCTCACGTCTCTGATTCTCCAGCAGTTCCTGCTCCTATTTCCATCAAGTTTCAGCCCTTTTTCCTTGGTTGCTCATCTGCTCTGCCTCCCTGCCAAGGCTGTCTGCCCTCAAAGCCTCAGCCACTCTCTCTACAGTTTTCTTCACTTTCTGCATCTGTCTCTGGATGTCTGCAGAGACGACCTGATTGTTCTAAGAGGGTGGTAAAGGCTGACAAGCTCTTGAGATCATCTCTTTCCAAAATGAAGGCAGGCCATGGATGGCTTCTGACCACGGTGCAAATTCTGAACGCTAGACCTCCCCCAGGAGTCCACCTTGATTCCCTAAAGGCATTTTAAACTTTATTTTAAAGGCATTTTAAACCTTATTTTAAAGGCATTTGCAACATCCAATTGGCTTAAAAGTTCTCTTTGCTGCCTTGTTGCTTGAGTTCCCTGCCGCCTCCAGCTTGCACACAGTTCCCGGGGCTTCTCCAGCTTCTCCTCCTGTGGACCACGCTTGACTTCATTGCCAGGGTGGGAAGTGACTTCAGTCACTGGCCTAAGGAAGCTGCAGCTGGTCAGTCTCAGCTGACCACCTGGGCTCCGGGAGTGAAGAGCCCAGGCGAGCTCTCTGCTCAGTCTTGGGGGCACAGATTCATGGTTTCCTCTGTCAGTTCTGAAGTATCATGCTTCTTTTGAGTTTTCCTACAAAAGGCTGGCTTGAAAATGTGTTCGTTGCCATCTCCCCCATGGTCAGTGTTTGTCTCATTGGATCCATGCCTGAGATGCAGACAGGCTATGACTTGCTACAAAATGTAGCTTCTGCAGAGTTTTTTTCCTCAACATTTTTGTTAAAAAATATATTGGGGTGACATTTCGTTGCTTGGTTTATTTATTTATTTTGGTTATATTCCATAAATGTTGTGGAGAGACAGTTTTGAGGTAGTTTTGTTTTGTTTCAAAATTCTTTACAGACAATGACCTTGTAGGAAAGTATAGAGGGACAATGTGTAGGTGTGTTTTGGGGCAGCTGGCTTAAGTATCATCATTGAGCGTGAACTACAGATAAGACAGGAAATTTTAAATATTTGTATAGTGGCATTTGTATCAGTCCATGTTCCCATCGCTGGGATAAAATATCTCATACTCACAGCTTTATGAAGACAGCTCATGGTTTTGGGGGTCCAATCCATAGTCAGAAATAGCATGGCGGAAGGGCTTGAGGGGCCTCTTCTAACCAGGCCCCACCTCCTAGCAGCACATTTACCTACGAACTCATCAATGGACCAATTCACTGATGAGTGTAGTGCAGTTAGGATCCAACCACCTTCCAAAAGCCCGACCTCTGAATACATGAGACATTTGGGGAGTATTCTGTCTCTAACCACAACAGCATTTAAAAGGGAACGAAAATAACTCAGACTTTAAAAAAATGAATCCTGTGAAACCTTTACAATGTTTACCCGCATGATATCATTTTAATTTCATCATGCTGAAAATTCTTTTTCTGAGAGGCCAATACGTTGATGCCATCAAAGACAAAGTGGAACTGCTGAGATTCTGAGCAAATGCATCTTCAAGAACACTTTGTATTTTAGGGCCTAAGTCTACTTTTAAAGATTTCTAAGCATCACCTTTGAATGTCTTATTTTCTGCTGCTACAATATTCTTTGGGTTTTATCTTCATGTGCCTCTGTGTAAAAAACGATGACTTTCATCATTAGTGGATTTTGTCTCTGCAGACATCCCTGAAGTTTACAACTACAAGAACCACTTTCTTTTTGCTTATAAGTAACATATTAGTCCACATGTCTGATTTGTACTTGACAAGTTCATAAAATACTGTATACATCTATGCTGTCTGAATCAACTACTTTCCTCTATGTCAGTGGTGGCAAACCTGAGGCATGCGTGCTGCAGTAGGCTGTTTGTATCACTGAAAGTTTTAAAAGGTTTGCCAACACTGGTTTGTATGAACTGCCTTTCCAGCTGATCGTGTTCTACAGAATTCTGTCATATGGTTCTTCTTCCTTGTCTCTTCTGTTCTGTCTTGTTCTTTTTCTCCCTTCTCTTCTGCATCCTGCATCCTTCATTTTCAGAAGTTTACTTTGTGTTCTTCCTCTATGAGTCTAACCGCACCACAAGATCAGTAAGTCTTAAAAATGTTCATTCACTCAATGAATGTTTTTTTATTTTTCTACTATGCCAGAAACCAAGGCAGAAACTAAGTTTACAAAAGTGAAAACAATAGAATGCATCTTTAAAATGTTCAAAATATAGTAGGGGAGGCAATAGAGTACCAAATATAATAGATGTAGTCAAAGAATTAATTTTGTTATTTGTTTATTATCACCTTTTTCTTTTTTATTAGTACATGTATGTTTGTCATACATAGTGGATATATTGATTGTGGGGTATTTGTAAATACACATATTTCTTCTTGATCTTTTTTACTTTCCCTTCCCCTCCAATCCCTCTTGTGTCCCCATCCCCAGACCCCCTTTTCATGTCTACAAAGTCTATCTCCCTGTTTACTGTCATCTTCTTTTTATTTTGCTTTTTACATTAGTTATACTTTGGGTTTCTCATATAAAAGAAACTATATGATATTTAGCCCTCTGTGTCTACTTAGTTTCACTTAGCATTCTAGACTCAAGGTGCATCCATTTTCCTAAAAATGACTCAAATTTGTCCTTCTTTAAGGCTGAGTAATACTCCACTATATATATATATTAAAATATATATAAATAGATAAATAAAAATAGATAAATATATATATACTCCACTATGTATATATATAACACATTTTCATTATCCATTCATCTGTTGATGTGCATAGAGGCTACTTCCATAACTCAGCTATTTTAAATTGTGCTGCTATAAATAGGGGTATATAAATATCACTGTGATAATGTCTTTAACTCTTTGGGAAGATACCCAGATGTATAGCTGGGTTAAACGGAATTTTTATTTTTAGTTTTTTGAAGAATCTCCATACTGATGTTCATAATAGTTGTACTAGTTTACTAAAAAACTTTTTGAGGTACAAGAAAGAGTCATCTATTACATTGAAATTCAGTAAAAAGTGGAATTCAATATCCTTAGTTACTCGCAGATCTACAGTAAATCCATTTTAAATCAATAAAACATTTCTATCTGTAAGGAACCTTTCCCAATGTACTTTCTGCCTTACATGATTCCATAAAATGGTTTGGTTCTTAAACAACTTTCATTTTTTTTTTTTTTGGAACCTTTTGGACCAACATAGTATATATTTTGGTGTAGCCGAACTGCACTGCCAACCAAGAAGGCTGGATGCCTTTGCTATGCCCAGTCCATGATGTTCCCACCTCTCTAATTATGGATGTGAAGGTAATGTATATTGTCTTTTCATTCTGGTTACTGAATTAAAAAACCATTTCAATAAACAAATAATCTTTTGCAGGTCTGGACTTCCTTGCTCGCGAAAGGGAGGCTAAAATACCAGGAAAGCAAGCAACCCAAGTCTCTTAAGGGAAGGGTGTCTTTACTCAGCTCTTCTCCTTGAGAACAAGATGGTCGACCGGACCTGACAGGCACTCAGGATGTCAGTGTTGAGACGCCTGGGCCTAATCGTTTGACTGTGAAACCATTCAACAATAATGTTGTCTAAGTTCAAATTTTCCAGTTGGTTGTTTTGTATCTTATTTGTATGCCGTGCTTAATAAGAACTCTCAAGCTTGATATGTCAGAATGACTCCTTATTGGAGAGAAATTTGCTCTTACAGTAGTTAGACAAAGGTCATCATTGACCCAAGAATAGATGGTCTGTTTGAATAATTGTGCAGCTAGTCCTGCTTCCAGATTTGAAGCCATTAATGGATCATTCATGAGCTAGCACTTTGCATTTCTTCTTAATCGGTTGCCAAGTAGTGTAGGTAATTTCTTACGGAGGTGCTCTGAGAACTCCCACACCGAAGTGTCAATCTGCCACGTACGGTTTCCATGTCAACTTCTTTAACTGTATTCATTTGTGTTGGGAAAACTGTTTTGTCTTTAGTACATCAAAAGGTAAGGAGATTTTGAGAGAAAGAATCAGCAGGTAACAATTTTTCATTTATAGAGAATCGTAGGTCAAATTTCATGGCCTAACAAAACTATCTAGGAAAGATGTTTTAGTCATAAACTTGTGCCAGCCATCTAACGATGCAACGAGACGATAATGATGGATGACAAGTAACATAAAAGAAGCAATTACTGAGAATTTAATGTGGATTAGTACATCTAATTCTCACAACAGCAAAAACTCACATACTTCATTATCTATTTTCTATGGATAGTGAAACAGAAACTTAGGAGAAACAGTAAAGACTCACAGACACAAAACAAACATGTTTTTGGGCTGAGACTCTAACTTTGGATTTCTGACTATTGTCAAAACCCTGAAATGCTCTGAGTGTGCTGGCTGCAGAAAAACAACCACAACAACGTAGAATAAAGACTGTCTTTGTTGTCTTATAATTCTCTTCTCATTCTGGGTTTCTTAAAAATGGCTTCTCTTGGGACAAAAAGTGAAGTTCAGGGTGCAGTGTGTGTTTGGCACATGCAAGACCTTGAGTTTAATCCCCAGCACAACAAAAACAACCAAACACACAAAGCAGGCTTCTTTCTAAGTCTACTTTGCTCGCAGATGTATTTATCCAGCAGCCAGTTATTGACCACTGACTACAATCTTGGGACTGTGCTTGAGACTGTGAATGTAAGAACGATTGTAAGATAGTCTCTTCCCTGAAGCAATTCATGATCTGATAAAAAAGTTAGTAAAGAAAGAAAGAATTAGAAACACGACATGGTGAGAACGATATGGGGACAAGCAAGGAACACTGGGTATCCCTCAGCTCGCGCTGGGAAAGTTTTATGCCTGGCAGTGGTGACACTGTACTGTGCTTTATTTTACTTTAGAAAATGTGTAGTCTTTTCCATTCCTCTCTCTTGTTTTTTTTCTGTTCTTTGTCCCATTATTTTACCAAATTGTGAATGGAACAGACAAAAATATCCACGAGAACCACAACATGGTTAGGAGAGCAGTTGAGTTCAGACTCACATTCTTCGATCTTCAGCTGAGTGATTGTAGGTGAGGTACTCAACCTTTCAGAAAGCACGGGCCTCGGCTGCACTTCTTATGTTTAATCTGTTAAAAAATATAAGGTCCTTATCTTGTCCCTGCTTTACTCTTCAGCACACCCCTCCCTCCGCATTGATACACCGGTTTGTCTGGCTTCCCACATTGGTGTGGGTATACTCCACGGAATCAGAGAAAGTATCTGCTTTCTTCATTGCTCTAGTCCATGCTCACGACTAGTGTTGGATATTTAGTAGTTCGATTAATACATGAATGAATGTCAGCAAAGTGCTCAGAAGTGTTTGGTCATAATAAACATTCAGTAAAATGAATTTTTATGGTTTTGAGCATCATGACATACTTGCATTTTGAAAGTGGCAAAGTTAGCTTAGGTACGAGGGAGAAATGGCTAACATTTGTTTTGTTTGGTCATCTTTTGTCTGTTTCTGTTTTTCCATTATTCTGGGTTGTTTGACTAATTAATACCCTAAAAGGTGTTAAGCGATAGGTATACCCTTAACACTGGTATTCAAGAATTACGAAAACAGTGACTGAACACAGACCAAATCAAGAACAGAAGAATAAAATCTTAATTATGTAATTTGAAATTTGTAGTTGAAATGTTGGTGCCAGAAACAGGGGTATTTTGGGGCAGGCGAAGAAACAAAACTCAGAAACATCCTGAGGGATTGCCAATGTTTTTGACCCCCTGAGCAACTCTTAACTCATAGTATTAACTTACTACCTACTGCCTGTAACATAGTCAGATGATGATCTGTGTGTTTATAACACAAACTTTTACTATATTGGGATTTAAATATTTGTGTTGCCCCAAAGAAAATCTCCTGAATGACCTCTGGTCATGTTCCGGCCACATGTGATCACATTCCTGCCACATCTGTGGGGCTGGATAACTCAGAAGTACACCTGTATTTAAACAGAGGCCTGACAACAACACACTCTGAAGTCATCTCTTCTATTTGGTTGTATTTTATAATTTTAGGGTTGGCTCTGTTATTTTAGATCATTAACCTGAATGTTGTTTTCTATATCACCAGAGATATACAGGGACCATTTATGGAGTTTCATACCTAAACTGTTAGTTTAGTATGGTACTGATCTCAGTGATCATGTCGCCCTCTTACCTATCTATAGTATTTTCTCTAGGGGATGCCTGTTTTATTTTCTACTGCTATTCTTTAAATAATATTTCATTTTGGTTCATTGATTTATAACTACTAGCAAATTCTTCTTTATCTGAAATATCTAAGGAATAGCTACAAGAGTAGAATACTATCAAAACACACACACACACACACACACACACACACACACACACACCCCTCTTTACGAGCATGCTCCAAATTCCAAATAAAGACTATATGCATGATATAATTACATGTGTGTAATATAAAATATGTTCATAAAATAATCTTCAAATATAAACAGAGATATGACAGAAAGAGACAGAGCAAGCCAGCAAAATGTTAATATTTACAGAATTTGGGTGATAATTATAAGAAACTCTTTGCATGCATAACTTTTCTGTAACTGTGAAATTATTTTAAAATAATTATTTCAAAATATCCAAGTTAATTATACTTTTGTCTGACTTGGCTATGAATCAAGGGTTCCCACTTGCTATGAATCAAGCTATTTAATGTTTGGTACCTTGCTAGAATAGTTTACAGAACTAAGGGAAACACTTTACAATAGCTTGTGAGTTGTGAATGTGCTTATAGAAGATACCAATGAATAGGCCCACAAAGTGAGGCCTGGAAGACCCTGATTCCTGAGTTTCCACATGCCTGAGCCTGGATATAGTGCTGTGATAAAAACAGAACTGTGATAAAAAGAGAATATAAAACAACTTGCAAAAGCCCAAAGTGGCTTCTTGAAAGCTGATATAAAGTATGATAATAGAAAATTTCCAAGATATTCTAAATTTAATTACAAAAGATGGGTGGTAGAAAGAAAAAGAGTTGGGGGGAGATTTAATCAGTGATAAACTACAAGCAAAAAGGAACATGAATGGTTTACATTCTTGAATATGAGTTAAAACAACTCAAATCCTGTACTGATCCTCTAGATGCCACTAGATCCTGCACAGGCTCATCCAATACGGAGGCAAGAACTGCTTCTTCTTGTACACAGTCTTCCTCTCCCACAGCCTTCCCTGGCTTGGGCAGCTCTGCCAAGCTTATGAATAGCCAGTGAAGATGCTGGGTAAATAACCTGTGCTTTCTTTCTCCAAATTTTCATTTTAGCTTTGGAGGTGTAGCTCAGTGGCAGTGCCTTGCCTAGCATGTAAAAGGCCTTGGATTCTTTCCCTAAAACGTCAAGGGAAAGAAATAATTTCAATTTAAAGTACTCTGTACCAGCGGGAACTTGGCCCAGGAACTGGTACTTTCGTTTTCTGGCTAGTATCTGCAATGGCTAATAAACCTTTTCATCTCAGGAATCTCTGTCTCAGGAGTTTTGGTTTAGCAGGTCATAGTTGGGAGCATAGACCCTGGATCGAGGCTATGTGGGTTCAAAATTCAGCTCTGCTGGTCGATTGCTACACACTTGCACTTGGGCTATTAAACCTCTGTGTACCCATTTCTTCTGTAAAATGGGTAGTAGTAGTACCTACATTATGGAAAACTTTCTCTACACACAAGACTTCTGACACCAAATGTGTGGATTTTTCACACCAAGCAATTCTCCAGTTTTCTGCTTATACCAAATGGGTGTCTTAAAATTCAATTTAATTTCTACTCTATCAGGAATTAGTGCAGACTCCACAGTGTAAGGGCCAGACCCACAAGACAGCGCTCCATTTCAGATAGCAGACTCAAATACTGAGTCCTCAATTTACCTATACTTACTCCTTGGCTACAGATTGGGGGCTCCTTCGACTCTCTTCTCACATTTGATGATTTGCTACAGTGGCTTGCAGAACTCAGAAAAACATTCTACTTGTTACTGCTGGTTTATTGTAAAGGGTAGACATTAAAAAGGATGCAAATGAGCAGCCAGGTGAAGATGTGCAAGAGCAAGATCTGGAAAGTTCCCAGCCCAGAAGCGTCTGTCCTTGTGGAGTCAGGGCACCCTGCCCTCTCAGAAAGTGGATGCATTGACCAACCTGGAGACTCTCCAAACCCTTCATTCAGTGTTTTTGTGGAGAATTCAGTACATAGGAATGATTGATTACATCCTTGCCACTGGTGATTAACTCCATTCCCAGCCTGTCTCTTCCTGGAGGTTTGGGGGTGGTGCTGAAAGTTCTGGCTCCGACCACATGATTGGTTCCTCTGGTAACCAGCCCTCATCTTCCAAGAGGCATCATTAGCATAAATGCAGGGAAGGTTGAAAGGGGCTAAATACAGATAACGAACAAAGGGTCCTCTGTCACTTGGGAAATTCCAAGTGTTTTAGAAACACTTGCTTCAGAAACAGAGACCAAGGTCAAAATATTATAATAAAAGATGGTTCTGTCACACCATCACTCAGGAATTCATGAGTGTGTTAGGAGCTCTGTTCCAGGAACAAGAAGCAGAAGCCAAATACATATTTTTTACTATGTCACCCTGTGCCACACAGTTGTGATGACTAAATGAGTCAATATATAAAGTAATTGCTTTTGAACCTCGCCCTCACTTTAGCTATTCCTGTTGTTACTTGTTTTGAGTTTCCAAATGGGACATTGAAGTTTCCAAGAGTCAGGTGCTTGGCTGAGAAAAGTGCTGTTTAAATAACAAAATCTTAGTTGTATGCACCAAGTACTAAAGCTAGCAGTTTAAAAGCGTTATCACAACCTTTAAGGACTACAAAGCTGCGATAAAGATAAAAGGAAAGTTTTAAATCACAAGATAAGTAACTAAAAACGAAACAAAACCCAAGTAGAAATTCAACAATCAAAAATACTGCTCCTTGCTTTGAAGAAGATATTTGGAAAGATCCAGCAAGCTTAGACAACGTGAGGCTTTGCTTCTTCCCTGTGCATTCATCCATTTCTGGATTGAAAACCTTCTATCGATAATGATAATGATGAAGATATTCACTGAGCAACAGCTACATGCCAGACTTACCAAATGTTTCACACGGATTGTTTTTGTATGCCAATTGAGGATTTGGGGGCAGAAATAGTAAATTGCTCAGAGTTATGTAGTTAATATGTGTTAAAACAGAATTAGATTGCAGACAATAAACTCTCAGAGCCCGTCTTATCTCTGCTGGTGCCCCGCATCCTGCGTGGAACTCTGGAAGGCGAGAAGCCTGACAGACTGTTTGTGTGAGAGTTGGCCTCCAGGAACTCCCCTGCTGATCTCCTGCTCCTGGTGCTAGTGTTGAGTGGACCCCTTCCACAGTGCACCAGTGTGACCCACAGAATATGGTGGAAGTAGTGATAGCTACGACTTCTAAGGATCAGTCATGAAAGACAGTGTGACTTCTTCTTTCTTCCATTTCTCAGGTCACCGGCCATGGAGGACGCTAGCTGACACGTCCTGGGGAGCCTTCGGCCGCTCTGCAGAGAGCCCCATATGGTGAAAAACTTGACCTCGGGTCAACTGCCAGTGAAGACCCAGTAAGCCTGGAGGTGGATCCTCTGGCTGCTGCCGAACTTTCAAACAACTGCAGCCCTGACATGTTGATTGAAACCTCACAGGCCATGTGAACTGTACCCAGACAAGTTGCTTCTGAATCCCCGACTTGTGGAAACAGAAATAATTCAGATTTGTTGTTTTAATCTCCTAAGTGTTGGGTAATACGTTATCCAGCAATAGATGACTAATGTAGTCTAATAACAGTGAAAGGTTGTTCTAATAGGAATGACGTGTGGCATGTTTAGGTAAAGTGAGCATGAGCTAGTCTGCCCTCCTCCCAACTCTTCCTGGGTGAGAATTAAGATCTGACAGGGACCTCGTAGCAAGGTCTGCATGGTGGACCGCCCATGCTATGGCGACGGACTATCTACCAGCTGAGTGGAGGAAAAAGGCCAATACGCACGTTCAGGTAGCCAGAACTCAGCTCTAGTTGCGACTAATCCTGAGAGAGGTCAGCATGGAGACACAGAACTTTCCTCTCCCATTTGCATGATACAAATCTCTCAGGAAGTGATGAAATCTCCAGAACTTCATTCCAGGAAGAAGGGTCATAGAAGAAGGGAGAGAAGGGAGTGTTGTAAGAGTCTGAGTTTTAAACTGAAAGTGACCGAGTTAACTTGAACTGATGAAAATGAATTTCCTACCACACACAGACACTGGGGCTTGAGGATAAACTAAGTTATAGAGAAATAAAAGTTATATACAGAATTTTGTACACTTAATATTTGCAGTTACAAATCTTCACATCCACTCTGTGTGACTAATAGGGACCTCTTCTAGAGCAAGATAAAACAGATCAAGCGTGTCAAAAGAGAGTGATTTTCCTTGTTTTCTTTTAGAAAGAAGACGTAACTTTGAATTGTTTTGGTATTTGGAAATAAATCTTTATGAATACTCAAAATGTTCCAAGGACTAAGTCTCACCAATTTACAGAATAATAAACTAATTCTGTTCTCACAACAAATCTACACAGTGTTTATTTGTGGTCAACCTCATTTTAAAATGGCGGGGGTGGTTACTGAGGCACAGGAAAATGAAACGAAGTGGCAAAGGTCATAAGTGGTCTGTTTCAGGTGGCTATGAACTTAATTACGCCTTCCCATGCTCTTTAGGATGTGTCTTAGATTTCTTCATATAGATCCCCCCACCCCAGCAAATCAGATTCATTGTGCGAGCTGCAACTAAGTTGGAAAAGTGTAAGATTGGAGGAAGAAATAGTGTATATTTTTCTCATGACAACAGACAGGAGCTTGTTGGATGATCTCTAAAATGGGGCTAATTACACTCACCTGCATGCCTAGGTATTTATGGAGATTTTTCTCCATATATATCTGGGCATCCTTTTAAAAGCGACTAGCATGAGACATCCTGACTATGGAGTTGAAAGGCAGGACTGATCTTTAAGGCCTGGCTTGTCAACATGTAATCGGAAGAGCTGGTGTGCCTGAGACTCTAGAGCAGGTTTTAAATAGCTCACAGGGAGCTAAGCTGGTTTTTCCAAAGCCAAGTTATCAAAAATAGTTTCTTGATTTGTGTGTGTGACCTTCCTTGTACCCCGAGCCTGAGCTTCGAAGGCTATTCTGCCTTTGTCTGTCTCTAGATGGAAGGAAGAAGCAAAACTCATGGCACTCTCAAATATGAACTGTGATTTAAATATCTAAATAATCTCAGACATGGTGCCAGAGGCGAATCCTTCCAGGCCCGCGAGAGTCCATAAATTCAATAAAATCACTCTTTCTACCAACTACATCTAAGACATCAAAACAGGGCCTTTGTGACCAGTCTTGCCCGCACCAGAATATCAGTCAGAAATAGAAATAACCATAAACAGAGAGAAACCAAGAAGCTCGGATCTTCTTCTATACATTATTTTAGAATTTTTGATATTGTTAATTAACTTGTTCTACCCGACTTGCCCAGAAATTGTCTGGAAAAGCATTAATACAATTTTATGCTCCTTCTCAGCTCTCATTAGGCCTACAAATAGATTCTAACATCTCCTAAATCTATTTTATGAACTTTCCCCCGATATCAACACCTATATATGAAGTAAAGGAAGAATAAAAATGATTCATGTGCTGAGATAGTTTCTCAAGTGCTTATTATGTGGAAATATTATGAAACATGAACAATAATATAATACGACTAGGGGACAAACATCTAAAGTAGTCAGGGAGCCAAATTTTATTTTATTTTATGTTATTTTTTTTTATTTTTTATTTTTTTTTTAGGGAGCCAAATTTTAACACTACTCTTCACTTAAAATTTTTGTTACTTTGGTGTAGGGAAAAAATATAGTTTAGTACTATTTTCTATAAAGAGATCTAAGTTCCCACCCAAATGAACTTGCTGTGTTCATATGAAATACTAGGTCATACTAGGTCTTCTAATGTCATTATTAAACAGCAAAGGATTTGAATTAATTTCCTGGGTAAGTTGGTTGCAATTTAACACTGCTTATTTAGCTTATCCATGAATGTCAGTCAACATCTATTCAAAGAATAGAATCCATAGGGTGTTATTTTCCTTAGAATAGCTATAGAAATAAAATAGCTATTTCTGGAAACATTTTCCTGCTTATTTTCCATTACTTTAATGTAGGCAACTTGCTATGTGCTATAGTTTGGAACTTGATATCTCCCAAAGGCCTGTATGTTAAAGGGCTTTGTCCCCAGCCTGGCACTATTGAGAGGTGGTAAAAACCTTCAAGAGTTGTGAGTTAATGAGAGATCTTAGGTCATTGTGGAGAGTGCTTCAAAGGGCACTAGATTCCAGTTCCTTTCTCTTCCTCTCCCATCCAACCATGAGGTAAACAGGGTTTTTCTGTTGCAGGCTCCCACTATATTGTGGGCCCAAAGGCCCAAAGCAATGGAGTCAGCTGATCATGGACTAGAACTTCCCAAACCGTGAACCAAAATAAGTCTTTCTTCTTTTTAAGTTGATTTATCTCAGGTAACTCAAAGCCGATTAGCACACTAGGCCTGTGATTTTTAGAAAAGGCAGAAAATGTTTTTAAATGGTGCCTTCTAGGCACTATCTACAAATTTCTGGACCGCTATAGGTTTTCTTTTGAATGAATATGGATAACCATGAGTCCATTTCAAACGCGTGGAAGCCTTTCACATTCACAATGATGGCCATTTCTGCTGTTGTTAGTAAATTTAATTTCTGTGAAGAGGATTCTGCTGGCCCAATTCATCTTTTTGATTAGGTTACAGAGCGCATAAGTCATCAAACTGTGTATGCAAGGGCCGAGTAGAGATGGGCCCTGGAAGAGATCGATGCTGCGGGTAAGTGTGTTATAGTATGAGGTGTGTGTGTGTTGTGATTTGGGGGAGGTTTGTTTTTCTTTTTGTTTTTGTTTTTTTTTTTTTGAGATAGGATCTCATTACGTAGTCCAGAACACCCTGGCTTTTGCCTTGCTTTCATTCACTGTGTAGCCCAGGTTGGTTTCAAACTTTTGATCCTCCTGCCTCAGCATCCTAAATGGTGGTGCACACATGGGATTATATGTGTGCACCACCATACCTGACTGACATAGGAGAGCTTTTAAGAAGAGAGGCCTCATAGGAGGTCGTTAGGTTATGGGGACTGCACCTTTCACAAATGTATTAGCCCTGGTCTTGAGGGCTGGATTGGGCCTCACAGGTGTCTGAGAGTGGTTGTTCTAAAAAAAGCAAGGCTGTTCTCGCCGCCTCTTTTGCATCCTTATTTGCATGTAGGCCCTTTGTGCACGTGACTGTCTCCCTTTCTGCTTCACTGAGTACTGTCAGGGAGGCTTTTGCCTCAGGTATTTTGCTATAGCTACACAAACAGGACTAAGACTGCAAGGCCAGTCACAATTGGCATATTCTGTTGGAAGTAATACAAGATAAGAACTTAAAAGTTACTCCAATTCCTATACTATTTGGTTCTTTTGAAATAAATTCTTTACAGGTCATGATCAGCTCTCTCTCCAACTTGATTTATGCCATAAAAAGGTTCTTAGGCCAAAGAATTAAAAAGAGTTCCTGAAAACTATTGTTAATATTGCTGTCTGGCTGACCCAACAATTCTTCCTACCCCTCTAGCTGGCTGAATTTTCTTGCTTTTTTGGTAAAAGAAAGATGAGAGGCAACACCAACACCCTCCTCTTCCTCTTCCTGTGGTCGCCGGTGCTATGCCTGGAGCTCTAGCAGCCACCCTGTCATTGTGAGGGACCTTGGTGGAGGTAAGCTTCTTCATCTTCTGCAAGAAAAGATTACTGATTTTGAAGAATAGTAGATTTCTTATCACTTGATGTGTATGTGTTCCTAGCAGATGTGATAAAACATGGTTACACCAAGGATGATATTGAAACTGGACAATGTCCCATTTTTCAAGGTGATGAAACATTTCAAGATTGAAAGTGCATATATTAATTCTCTTTCCCCATTTCCAGGTATCATTTTTCTATCCAAGACTAGTTATAAGTACCAACTCATACAAATTGGGCAAACTGTATTTTATAAGCGGCTGTTTTATGTTTTATGAATTCCTGTGGACATGTAATGTCTGAAGTATAAGCCATTTTCTGAAGTGCCTGCCATTGTGTCACAGTTGTTGATTTTTGATCCAGGTCAAATTTTTTTTACTACTTCCTCCCAGGCATCTCGCTATGCCAATATTAGAACTTCTGCTTTGGAAGATCTCCTAAGATTTGAAGATTACAATTTAATTAATAACAGAAGAATAATTACATTTCTTTCTTTCCTTTCTTCATCTGTCTTTATCTAGTTCTTCTTTCCCTTTACATTTTTCTTTGGTCTTCCTAGTCTCCATTTTCTTCTTTCTTATAATTGGTTCTTTTATCAGTGCAATGCAATATATTTTTCATCACCACCCTAGAGATTTTTCTTAGTATTAGCTACCTTTGTGACACTTTTTCCTTATAAATTTTGTGAGTTTTATTTCTGTTTTACTAAGGATTTTTTTTTTCAGCACTAGGGACTGAACCCAGA
This sequence comes from Hystrix cristata, assembly GCA_004026905.1. Classification (NCBI taxonomy): domain Eukaryota; kingdom Metazoa; phylum Chordata; class Mammalia; order Rodentia; family Hystricidae; genus Hystrix; species Hystrix cristata. The sequence continues at coordinate 17,991 of PVJO010026435.1, forward strand.
ACATCTTCACACTGAGTTACATCCCCAGCACTGTTTGTTTTGTTTTTAGATAGGGTTTTGCTAAGAAGCTGAATTGTTCAGGCTGGTCTCAAACTTGCAATCCTCCTGTCTCAGCTTCCCAAGTATCTGGAATTACAGGCATGTACCACTACACCCAGTCTGTTTTTGTTTTTTCCTTAGCATGTTATACAACATGTCATGTAACAGATCCAGTAATGGAAAACTTTTCCAAGTTTTCAACCTCAACTACCCCCCAATTTTTTTTCTGTGAGAATGTACTGTCTAAACTATAAGCCATTTTCTGAAGTACAGGCCATTATGTGACAGTTGTTAATGTTTGGATCCAAGTCAAATTATTTACCAATATTTTTCTATTCATATATATAAAACTAGTGCATATTTTGGTGTTACATTTATCAGCTAAATGACATAATTCCATCAGTGTCTGAAAAAAGGGCAGAGCTAAATAACATAAATTGGTATGTAATAAATATTTTATTAGTATATGTTTGCTGTACATAATGATTACATTAATTCTGGGGAGTTAATACATGCACATACCACATAGTAATTCTTCTTTTTATCTCCTCCCCTCCACTCACTCCCTCATTTTTCCATCTCTCAGTCATTTGTAGGAAATGGATGTATGTACCTTGAGACTATAATGTTGAGTGAAATAAATCAGGCACACAAGCTTAAGTATCTCATAGTTTCTCATATATGAGAAGCCCAAAGTATAAATAAAGAGGAAAATAAAAGATAGATAATAGGAAATAGGGAGGTAGAACTTTTGCAAAAGGGAAGTTTGTAATAAATATTTCAAACTGAAGAATCAGAAAAAAATTACTTGTTGAGCAAAATATATTGAAAGCAAGTCTATATCATTTCCTTGAAGAACCCCTAAATAGCATGTAAACAAGAGAAACAAACCAGAACATTCTTTCTCAATTCAGAAAGTTTGAAAGAATGTATTAAAACAATAATTTAGGAGCTAGAGATATAGCTCAGTGGCGTCACATGTGCAAAGGTTGATCCTTAGCACCGGGAGACAAAAACCAAAAACCCCTCCCTCTCCCCCAAAGAAACCAAAACCAAAAAAACCACACCAATGTTTCTTTCCTCATGTTAATCTGAAAATCTAAACATGCATGATTTAACTAGACTCCAAAGTTCAGAAGAATAATAGTTGAAGGATTCCTAATATTAAAAACAGTGTTTGAAGAAGTCAACCTTTGTCTTCCACCTGTAAATTATTAAGATAATTAAATAAGTTCCCAGGTTTTGTTGTTCTGTCTTGCAGTGATTTTTTCTTTACTTATGCGGGAACACAGAGGCTGGGAGTGTAGCTCAGTGGTAGAGTATGTGCTGCCCTGTGTTCAATCCCTAGCACCAGAACAAAAGAGAAAAAAATAAAATAAAGAGGGAGGGGGAAGAGAGAGAGAGAGAGAGAGAGAGAGAAGAAGAGAGGGTATGTAGGAGCAAAGCGAAGTTTTCCCACCTTCTCTGAAGGTTCGAGTCTTTAAGTCTGCTGAAATAAATTAAGCAACAGATGGATTAACAGGAGAAAAACTATGTACACTTATTAACATGCACACGTGGATGGGAGTCACACAAGATATCAAACTCAAAGCACAGACAGATGGTTGAAGTGTGTAGTGTCTGAAGAGCAAAGAGGGCAGTAGGGGGGCTATTGGCAATTTTAGAGGGGCAGTGAGTGGTGTGTAGGGGGATTGAATGGGCCTGAAGACCAGATAGTGGCCTGGAACAAAGTTCCTCCCAGCCCTGGGTGTGGGTAGTTAGTGGCTTCCTCTGTGCTGAGAGTGAATGTGTCCTCATAGTATGAGGTTTGTGCTACAATTCGTATATGACTTGTCTTCAAGGTGGTGGAAGATTTTTTATTTTTTATTAAAGAAATTTCAGTAAGAAATGTAAAAGTAATTTCATTCCTCTTCAGGGGATCTGCTCTTTAGGTAGTGTCTTAGACCAGAGGTCTTTGACAAGTGCTGGTACGTGGCCTGTTAGGAACTAGACGGCACAACAGGAGGTGGGTATGGGGTGAGACAGCAAAGCCTCATCTGTACTTTTGCCACTCCCCATCACACACATTGCCTTTGCTCAGGTCATGGTGATATTTGGTTCTCATAGGAGTGTGAACGCTACAGTGAACAGCATGGGTAGAGGATCTAGGTTGTGTCCTCCTTTGAATCATCCAGAAACTGCTCCCCCAATGTCACACTTTCACTCCCATTTGTAGAAAAATTATCTTCTATGAAACTGGTCCCTGGTGCCAAAAAAAGCTGGAGACTGTGGTCTTAGACTGTTTTCTATTGCTGTAACAAAATGCTTGAGACTGAGTACATTTATAAGAAGTAGAAATTTATTTGGCTTTTGGTTCTGGAGCTCAGAAGGGTTAAGAGCATGGTGTTGAGATCTGTTCAGCACCTAGTGGAAGACTCCTTGCTATATTAAATGGTAGTGAGACAGAGCAAGAATAGCAGCTTGGATCTCGTTTTACAAAGCCACTAAGGCTGTCATGGAAACTCACCTTCATGATCTCATCTAATTCTAATTACCTCCCAAAAGTCCTCTCCAAATACCATCAGCCTATAAATTTGTAAATTAAATTCCCAAAAGGTGAACTTTGGGGGGATATATTTAAACCATAGCATTTTGCCCTTGGGCCCCAAATTTATGTCCTTGTCACATGCAAAATACATTAATTCCATCCTAACAGGGCCAAAGTTTTAATTCATTCCAGCACCATCTAAATTCCTCCCAGCCCTGGGTGTGGGTGGTTAGTGGCTTCCTCTGTGCCACTTAGATTCTAATTAGATTGTATTTTACTTAGATTCTCATCTAAATAAAATACAAGTGAGAAACTCAAAGCATAAATCATCTTGGGGTACTTTTACTCCAGTGATGAGCCTCAGAAATAAAAACAAGTTATCTACTTCCAAAATACAATAGTGGGGCAGGCATAGGACAGACATTCCCATTCAAAAAGGGAAAAGAGGTAAGAAGAAAGGGACAACTGGTCAAGAGTGAGTTCCAAACCCAATAGAGAAAACATTCAGTCTTAAAATCTGAGACTCATTTCCTCGGATTCCGTGTCTCGCTTCCTTCCCACATGGGTGTGGAGTCC
>PVJO010026436.1:0-21031 GCA_004026905.1 Hystrix cristata
AAATTTTAAAAAAGAAAAAAAGAAAAAAAAACCTTTCTAGCAGAAGATGAAGATTATTAAAACATTTCTCTTTCAGAGTTTCTGTCTTCCACCCAAAACCCAATAATAGAGAATCTGTCCCCTTGAAGATGGCTCCACTTGAAGATGATGCCACAGAAAGCATTCTGCTGTGGGTTTTATGGAGCTTTTTCCTCAGGGAGTTCCTGAATTTGTAGTATATGCACCGGCAAAAAAAAAGAAAAAAAAAAAAAAAAAGATTAGAGCTAGAGCAATAGCTCCCTAACATGCAATATTTCTTATTAATTTGAGAAGAATGAGAATTCTCTCATTTACTCTCATTTTTTTGCACCACCACAGAGAAATTATTAGTTTTAAATTAGCTGACCAATCATAAACAAATATAAGATATAAATTATTCAGTAAATATTTGCTGGTTCAATATTTATAGGGAAACTAAAATTGGCATGCAATATCCTTACAAGCTGGGCATGAGGGTAAATATTAAGCAATTATTTCATGAGATTCAACATTATTAGTACTGAGAAGCAAGTATATTGGAAAGAAAAAAAAGAGTCACTTCCAATTAATTATTTGACCACCTTTCTTTTGAGAAGAAGATAGATTATAAAAAATAGTGTCAGTGAGAGTACAATTTGTAATTCATGCATTGATATAAAATTTAAAGAAATGAGTTATATTTAATCTACAAAGTAATTAATTTTAAAATAATCTATAGCACATTTTTTAGTGTCTTCAGCTAGTAAATTTCTTAGTTATTGCTATGAAGTAGCAAACTAAGTATACTCAACTCCATTTAATAATTAGATTCTAAATCCAGGGCAGGCTAAATCATTATGTACAATGGAATAACATCTGAATATATCTTGGTCACATTGAGATGAATATCCCTTCCACAATAAATTGAAGCTTGTTAATAAATATTAACTCATAAAAATAAAATTGTTTCAAATTTATAATTTAAATTAGAGATATCTCAAATCCTTTGCAGTTAAAGCAGAGATTTGTACATACATATATACATAGACATAAATTTTCTTCAAATGTTTTATTGCTTGAGCTGCCAATTCTGAATAAATTATGCTAAATATGATCTATCTATGGGATGAAAGTATATGACTGTGTCTGCAAATGATATTTACTGATTTATGGATAAGTTGAATTCTTTTTTTAATGGTTAAGTTTTCAGCTCGCATTCCCTTGATCATACATTCTTACAAATATTCAGCAGCGTGGTGGTTTCAGAAAGTTTTATGTTTCTTTGAAAAACACACTGTCGTAGTCCTTCCCCAGTGTCATGTTACTAAGGCCGGGGGAATGCCACTCTTGCATCTCTTTCAGATTCTCCTCTTTGATATAATTTAGTCAAGAGATACTTACTGACTTTCCGACTTCTGCCTTCTTCATAATGAGCCAGCTTCTGTCTCCTTCATTCATATGAATGAAACCAGCAGTGCTCCTGAGTCCTTGAAAAAGTCACAGTAATGGAAGGCACAGGAAGGTCAATATACAATGATGTTAAAATTGGAATACGAATGATGTCTTATGAAATTGTAGAGGTGGTAAAGGTTAATATCATTAAAAGAAATAAGAAATGTGAATGTTTGCCTTATCCCTCACTGGGGCTCACTGTCTGGATTTAAGAAAAAAAAAAAAAAAAATGAGTGAACGAGTAAACCTCAGTAATGCTGCCAGGAAAAAAACAATATTTTCTGTGTGTGAAGATATAACATAGTTGGTGGGAGGAAAAAGAATAGATGACATAGAAGATTTTCAAGTGCCTCGAATGTGACAATAACAGACATGTTTTTGACATGTTTTTCCTTATAATGTCTGGCATTGAGACTTGTATGGATCCTTTGCTCAATTTACAAGTAACATCTGCTTTCATTTGTGAAAATTCAATCCTTTCTCTTGAAGTTTATAAATTTCAGATTTATTTGTGCTTTATTATTCTTCTGGATGTTCTCATTCTCATTTCATTTATACCTAATGCTGAACATTTTCTTATTTCTCCTTTAGTATCCATGATTCTCTATCAGTTGTTTTTTTTTTTAATCTATTAATTTATATTTTCCTTTGAAAGTTCTCCCACATGAATACTTTTATTTCAGTTCCTTAAGTATCTATAATTTAGTCTGCCTACGCCCTTCCTTAGCAGACACATCTAATATTCTATCATACCTTGTCTATGTGCCATGGTTTCTTTATCTATTTGGTTGTTGTTGAGTGCTTAGATTGTCTCCATATCTTGCCTACTGTGAATAATATTGCAATGAAGATGGGACTACAGGTGCTATAGCTTTGTATAGGTCCTCAATTTTATGTTGCAGAAACTCTTATGATTTTGATCTTAAATGTCTCCCAAGGCTCATGTGCTAAAGATCCAGTTGCCAACCTATAGCAGTAGTGGGAGATGGTGAAATCCTCAGGAGGTGTGGCCTAGTGAAAAGAAGCTAGATCATTTGAAGCATGCCATTGACAAGAATGTTGAAACCCTTTCCACAAGAAATGTTTTCGGCAACCACAAACTGAAGCATATGAAACACAGGTATTTTGTCACAGTGACAGAAAGCTGACTATCATAGAAACTTAATCCCCCAAATCATATATTTGAGAGGCGGTATTTTTAGGACTTGACCAGATCATCAGAGTTCTCCCCTGATTGTTGGATTAATTCATGCCTGGCAAAAGGCCTGATGCATTATTGAGAGAATGGTTTGTTGTAGCAAACTTTCTCCGCTGTACCTGCTCTCCTTAGCTGTGTCATGCTGTGTCCTGTTGACAGATTCTACAGAGTCTTCACCAAATGTGGCCATTGGGCCTGGATTTTATAGCTTCCAAAACTGAAAAAAAAAAAAAGAAATGAATTTATGTATTACCTATTCTCAGATACAGCATAAATAATGAAATAAAAATTTAAAAATCGAAACAAATAATTAACTTTACAAGCAGATATCTTTATGAAGTGACTTCATTTCTTTTTTGAATATGTCTAGAGTTGCTTGTTCATATTGTGGGTTTTATATTTACTTTTTTAGACATCTACACACTGTTTTCCATAACAGATAGACCAATGTGCAGTCATCAACAATCTTTTTACTTAACACTTTTACCATCATTGGTTATTATTGAAATTTACATAGTAGCTGCCCTTGTGGGTGTAAGGTGGTATCTCATAATAGTTTTGATTTGTATTTCTCTATTAAAAATGTTAAGTACTTTTTCTTATACTAGTTGGTCATTTTTACATATTCTTTGGAGAAAGATTTATTCAAATATTTTGACGATTTTTAAGAAGTTATTTCTCCACTATTTTCTTAAAATTTTAATACTAATTCTTGAAACATATATAGTTTGTAAACATCTTTTCTCTGTCTCTGGGCTTCTTGGTCTCTAGATGCCTTTGGGAATGATTTATATCTCCTCTATTTTCTCAAAGAGATATGCAGAGTTAGTATTTCTTTCTTAAAAAATTGGTAGAGTTTCTCAGTAAAACTAGGTGTGCAGTTTTCTTTGTGGAAACATTATTAAACAAAACCTCAAAGATTCTTAATAAATACATGATTGCTTATTTTGTCTTTTGTTGTTGTTCTTTTTCTTTTTCTTTTCTTTTTTTTTTTTTTTTTTTTTTTTTTTTTTTTTTTTTTTTTTTTTTTTTTTCCCATGGGGGTTGCTGGGGACTGAACTCATGGCTTTCACTTGCTAGGTAAGCACTCTACCATTTAAGCTAAATCCCCAACCCTGTTGTTGTTTTTGAGTGAATTTTGGTGCTTTGTTTCTTTCAAATCCTTCGCCCATCTAATCTAAGTTGCAAATTGGTGGTCATTGTATGTTCATAGTATACACTTGCCTTTAATACCTGTAGCCTCAGTAGTGATGTGCTTTATTTCATGTGTGATGCTAATCAAGTGTCTTCTCTCTAATTTGCCATTCTTTCATTAATTTTAATAATCGTTGAAAGTGTCTTCACTCCCTCAGATGAGACTGTTTTCTGTCACTACTGTGGGAGTCACAGCTGGCCTCAACTACAGACTTACTGCATTGCAAGCTTTATATGATGGGGATTGTTCTTACTTATACCTTTTACAATCTGTTTGACTGTTATATAACTCACATACAAAGATGATAGCAAGCAATTGAAGTCATTTCCCTCTAGCAAAACCACAGAGGACAAAACTTTCTTTAGTCACTGTGACTTAATTAGGAATTCTCCAAGTATACTTGTAATAATAAAAAGTGGAACTTTTCATAGTGTTGATGGCATTGAATCATATGAGATCAATATAAGTTTTGAAATTATATCTCCCAAAAAATTCTTCCTTCGTAAGTACAGAATGCAATTTTTCAGTCACATTGAGGTATACAGTTATCAATCTAGAAGAACAATGTAGGAAATTGTAACGTACCAGAAGAGATTTACAGAACGAGCTCATTTTAAAAGGAGTCAGGTTTATGAGTTTCCTTGAGAGATGGAGTGCTTTTCTTATTTACTCAGAGGGACAAAAACAATTGTTCCAGGATATGAGACCAATATCACCATGGGGAAAGTAGGAGCTGTAGTAAAAATGCACTTTGCTGCATGAAACTGAATGTTCATATAGGATGAAAAAAATGACGTTTGAGGGAAAGAAATTATAAGTCTAAGGGACTCAGAAATAAATACGCTAGAAATTAAACATCACATAACACACTTTTTATAAGGCTTTGTTCAGTGAAATTTATCTAGCATTAGGAGTTTCACTAAAGCAAATTCAAATACGATTGTGTTCTCGAGGTGAAATATAACAATAAGTACTATATATGATTGTAATTGAAAATGGCACTTCTTACCGACCAAGGAGTCATTTAAGATCACTTTTCCTTCTATGAAAAATCAAACGCATGCATCCTTGAGTTGTATAAAATAGCTACACAGAAAAAAATATATTATTTCATGGATGTTTTCAGAGCCTTATGCAAGTTAGTCCTGGCAAACAGGGAAGATATGTACTGTTAAAATTATTGTGTACATGAGTGACTGGAAAAATACTTTATAAGGGCTTTAATAACAGAATCGTACAATCTAAGATTTACCATTTATTGGCTGTATAGGATATATGTTCATTAATTTAGCCTCTGGGGTAATTGTTCCCCTTATCTATTAAAAAAATGCCCGAGTAGCAACTGTCTTATCTGAAAATACAATGGCGTAATTACCTAGAGAAGAAAAAGTTCTATGTGAATTCAGACGTTGCTTCTCTTGAGAAAAATATTGTATTTGCTCAAGTATATTTTTTACTAAGATTTAGTTGAATTTTTCTTTCTTTTCCTTAACATATACAACAGCAATATAAAATTGTATTTTTGCTGACAATTTATTTTATACAGTAGAATTCTCCACAATATGCCATAGGCATGGGAAATAAAGTAGAGGTTAGTGACGATCTTCCAGGTGATTCAAATGAGAAATTAGCTCTGAATTCATTTAAAATCTCTGACATAAATAGATCTTTTTCTTGATAATTACCGTTTCATCACATCTTGTCCATATTTGTTTGTGTATTGATATAGACATAGTAATATGTAGATGTAGAAATACATAGATACAGAAAGATGACTTTCAAAAATTATGGCCGGCTATTTTTCTTCATCTCACATAAAACAATAGGCCATTTCTTACTTCCCCAACTTCCTTCCAACTTTTCTTTATTACAATCTGTGACATATGCCCTTCTCCACATCCAAGTCAGTTTTCTGATTTCTGGCCTTAAACATTTCGTACACAAACTGCTACAATACATTTCTAACTTGGAATCCAGACTAGCCTCCTTCACTTTTTACTCATCCCTAGAATTTTTGTTAACTGTGATTATTTTTTAAAGTTTTTACTAAAATAAATAAAATAGATATATTTGATTTTATTATATGACTCCAAAATAACTTCCAAACTATATATTTACTTAGCCAAGAGGAATACATAAATATTTTTGGGCTCCACACACTTATCAATACATAGTACTGCAAAGTTTGCAATATTTGACAATTTAATAAATATAAAATTGTATTATTTTATGATTTTTATATGACACCTCATACTCAGAACTACATTAATTTTATTAAAAAAACAAATGTGTACCTATGTGCACATATTATGTGCAAATAAAATATACATCTTCTCAAAAAATACACTGTTTAACAAAAAATTCTACTGAAAACACTGAAGAAAATATCTGATGTTTCTAATTCAAATGCTTTGAAAATATGAGTACGTCTCAGCCTCGGGTATAAAGTCTATATTCATCTTCTTTGCAGAAATGAAATTTTTCAATTTCACTGCTAAGCAATATCTAGCACATCATTCGAGACCAACTTCTCTGTAACATGCCTTTTCGAGTTCTGGCTGACTTGCGTTTTCCCTGAAGCAAATTTCCTACTTCAATCTCAGGTGTTGAACCTTTTTCATAACCAGTTTGCATATCACTCTATCACAGTGAAATATGCATCGATATGCACCATTTCCATTTCTAATTGGTGCATTTTAAGAATCGAGTACTAAATGCTATATATTCATCTGTGTATTCTTAACCTTTAACATAGTGCCAAACATAACACCGAACATAGCAGGTGCTCCACACATTTCAGATTAGATTTCATTTGCATCCATCTTTCTTACTGAATCAATGCCACTAAACCACATGCACTCTCAGTAAACCTGTAAATTGTGAGATTACTTTCAGTTGCTTTACATCTGATTGCAATACTCTTTGGGTAATTTAATTTTAGAATTTTTTTTTTAGATTTTTATTAAAATTTATGAAAAGTTACACAAACTTACAGGCCATTACACAAGTTTACAGACCATGATACATTGTGCCTGAGTATTTTAACTTTTACATTTTTTATTGTAGTGTTTATAATGTAATAAACCCAAGAGGCTTTCAATTTTTGAAACACTGTAAAGTTTTACTTTTTTTCCTTTTTAATATCAATTTTATTGGTACGTTTTAGATATACATAATTATCGTATTTAGCATAGGGATTTTGTAACTGTACATGTCATATTCTGATTTTCTTTTTTCCCCTTTCTCTACTCTCCCTTGACTCCCCCCCCCTCTTATTTACTATAGCTTTTTTTCCATTTTTTCTATCTTTTGTCTTTTTCTTTTCTCTTCCTTTTCCCTTCCTTCCTTTACCCCTTCCCCTTCCCCATTACCCTTTCCCTTTGGATGCTTTCTTCCTATTTCACAATATCTATTATACATTTTGGTCTTCATTTATACTTTCAGTTTCTCATACACTTAAGTTATCCAACATGTTTGTGTGATATTTCTATGTACATAGTAGAATGGCTGCTCCAGTCAAGCAAACTCTTACATCCATCATCTTACATCATTACCTGTCTTACTTTCCTTTTTTTTTTTTTTTTTTTCCTTTTGGTATATAGCAAAAGTAACTAAAAGCTACATTCTTAGCTAATTTCCACTATGGATTTGAGGTTGATATACCCGCTATAAGAAGTGATGAATAGTCCTTCAATGGTATGATAATTTTAATGATCACAAATATATGTTTGTTTTTTTTTTTTTCTTGGAATGTTTTAGAATGCCTTAATTACTATGCAGAGTGGGTTCTTTGTATAAGAGCATTCTGCTGGTCAAGAAAGCACACACTTAGAGCTAGGCATCTGGGGTTCTTCTCTTACATCCTTGTATGCATCTGTATAACAAAGTCTTTGCCTCTGGGTGAATCTATCTTACTATATCTTTTTTCCACCTAAGGTTGTAGATTTGAATGTGAGCTATGTAACATAAACAACACAAATGAACTTTAGAAAAGTCATTTTTTACACACAATGTTATATAAAACTATGTATACATAATACAAATGTAGGAGAGAGAGGAGAGAAAGGGAAGAGAAGAGAGAGAAGAGAAGAGAAGAGAAGAGAAGAGAAGAGAAGAGAAGAGAAGAGAGGCAGGGAGAGAGAGAGAGAGAAAGAAAAAGAGAGAGGGAGAGAGAGACAGAGAGACTGAGACTTTCTAGCCAAAGTAGGTTTCTCAAAGTGGAAGGGAAGATTTGTTAGTCCAAGTCATTGGTTCACTGAAATTCAATCTTGAGATGCTCTCTTTGTTTCCACTGCATTCTTTTGCCTTTTCTCTATTTGCTGCTTCTCTGACATATCTTTGGTGTAGGGCAATCTCTCTGTAGCTTTCATGTCATGCTAATGTATCAAAATCTATTGTGTCATATGTGAAAATGAACAATATGGATTTCTTTTTGTGGATGTAGAAGAATCAAAGTAGCTTGTGGCTTTGCCCAACAGGCAGAAAAAGAACTGCTTTTATGTAATTTCGGAGTCTTACTATTTCTCCTGGCAATGAATGTTTATTCCAAATTCTTTAAAAGTTTCCCAAGGCTATGTTTTGTTTCTTCCGTCCTCTTTTTATTCCCGTGTCTCCTCTCTCTTTCCTTCCCCTACTTTATCTCCCTCCCTTCCTTTCTTCTGACCTTTGTTCTTCCTTCATTTCTCTCTTTCGTTTTCTAAGTAGACATATTTCTTTCTTAAAATGATACATAGTGTATTACCTACTAGAATAGATAGGGAAAATAGTGATTTTTTTTTTAAAAATCAACTCTCGTGATTAACACAAATCACCTGACAACAAACATATGAAAAAAAGGTCAACATCCGTGGACATTAGAGAAATGCAAATGGGAACAATTCTAAGATTCCATCTTACACCAGAAACAAGGGCAATTATCAAGTAGTCAAAAAATAACAAATGGTGGCATGGCTGCAGTGAAAAAGGAACCCGCCTACATTGTTGGTGGGAATGCAAACTAATACAACCATTATGGAAATCAGTATGTGGACTTCTCAAAGAACTAAAATTAGAAATTCCATATGACCCAGATATTCCCTGTCTAGGTATCTTCTCCAAAGAGCTAAAGGCCTCGCACTACAATATTACATGCATTCCAGTGTTTAGAGCAACACAATTCATGAAAGTTAAATTCAGGAATCAGCCAGCAGACCCATCAACAGGTGAATGGATCAAGAAAATATAGTAATACATAATGGAATATTGCTCAGGTATAAAGAAGAACTACAAAATTTGAGATATTTGTAGAAAAATGAATGCACCTAGAAAATATAATGTTGAGCAAAATAAGTCAAACACACATGGTTAAATACCATGTAGTATGTCTCACTTGAGTAAGGCAAAGTACAAACAAAGAGCACAATAATGGATGGATTGAAGGAGAAAGTAATAGATGCATTACAAATGGGAAAGTGTCCCAGAGATCTAGGGTGAGAGGAGGGGGGAGGGGAAGGGGAAATAAGTAGTTTAAATGTATGTCATATACAGGAACCTTATAACCTCAGTGAATGTAAATATTTTATGCCACAGATACAAGATAAGATTAACACTATCAACAGTAATGACAATGAAGAGAGGAAATTTAGAGGAGGAAGAAGGGAGGCAGGAAGGAAGCAGAAGTGGTTTTAAAAAGGAATAAAACTCTATTATGTACATGTACTACCTCCCCAAAATGATTATACCTTCCATGTACTGAAAACACATACAAATAAAAAATAAAAATATTAGTTCAAAGACCTGCTGTAGTGATGCATAAGTCAGAGTTAAATCCTCTGTGAGAGGACTTGGGAACAAATAATAAGATAAATACACTTACTTGAATGTTGCATATCCAATTGTTGCTGTATGATCTTAGAAAAGATTTTATGTCTACGAATTTAGGAGAATTGTGTTACCAAACAAAAATGTGTTTGAAAACTAGAAAGGCATGAACAGGAAAAGATACTGAATAAAAAAGGAATTAAGAGTGATGTGTAGAACATAAATGGTGTGGGATGAGGAATATCTTAAGATCGTACTTTCCTCCCTACCTCTAGACCCAAAGGAAAATTAACCTACAAATCCTTGTCTTTACCTCTGTAAGTACATTCTTTAGTGGCCTGAACTCTAGACCAGGAGTCCTCAACCTTTTTGGCACCAGGTACCTGCTTCATGGAAGATACATTTCCTGACGATGGCAGAAGGGCTGGTTTTATGGTGACTCAAGCCTATTAAACTTATTGTGCATTTTTAAAATTATCATTATACTGTAATACTGTATATAATGAAATAATTATATAATTCACCATAATGTCTAATCAGCGGGACTCCTGAGCTGGTTTTCCTGCAATTAAATGGTCCCATTTGGGATGATAGGAGATAGCAGTACCCAAATTGTGTTGGTTGTCAGCTACTCCACAGCCTCACTTTGGTTGCTGTCATTGTAGAAAACCTGTTTCATAAATACAGAATGTTGGAAATGACTCGTGGGTGTTTTGTGACAATCTCAGGATATTCTGCCTTGATTTTAGAACATATGGAGACTTGAAGTTTTCTCAAAAATGCTTTTGAACCACTGCAATTTGCTGTCTCAAGCAGTTTATTCTCTTCTAGCATGGGCAATGTTGATTTACCGGGCTTATTTACGAATGGGTCCCTTCCAAGTATGGGGATTTTTTGTTTGGGAAGTAATTTTCACATTGATTTAAAAGCTGAGAATGGTAATCATGCAGCAGATGGAAGAAAGAAGACCCTGGCTCGGTCTCTTTCAAAATCTCTGCTAATCTTTGAAACATGTCAAAAATCCCAATGTTCATTTATAGCTCCCATAATTCCGGTTAGGCTTTGAATGCAGGCACTTCATCTGCTGACGTGGCCACTGTTGTTATTCTCCTTGGAAGTGGAACTTCGAGTTGAGTAGCTTGAATATGCCACAAGAGTTAGCAGGTTTTGTGACCCATTCATAAAATGAGTCAACAGACCCATTCAATCTGGACTGTGAACCACAGTGGTTCATTAAGCCTCTCAAACTATTGTGCATCTTTATCTTTTGCAATTTCATCTGTTCATGTACGTATGGCCTTAGCTACAATAGCAACATGGGCCACCTTTTAAAATTCAGTCTCAAAAAAAAATAATAAATAAAAAATAAAATTCAGTCTCTCCTGAAAGTTCATGACATACACCCTTGGCAGCAGGCAGGATCAAATCTTCACCAAGGGAAAAGGGCTTTATAGCTTTAGCAATGTGGTTAGCCATTAAGAATGAGCTTTCAAGGTAGATATACTTGAAGAAAGGGTTGCTTTCAAGAATTGCTTTTGTTCTTCATGTTTGCACTTTTTCCTTTGGAACAACTACAAAGTCTTGTCTTTTAATGATTTATTTATTTACCTTTTTAATGTGGCCAAACAGTTTTGAAGTTCTCATGGCGTCATTGTTTCCCTGGTCATTATACAAAGCAGGCTTGGAAAATGTGAATTACCTGTTACAATGAACATGTAATTTAAGTAGGACTCTTGGTATTTTATTTTACCAAGAACATGTATTGGTACATTGCATACATAATGATCATAATCAACATGGTTATTTTGTACCTGTACATGATACATCTTGGTTTTTCCCCCTCTTCCCCCCTTCCCCTCCCCTCCCTTCCATTCACCCACCCCTCCCTATTTGCAGTAAGTGTTATTTTAAATGCAGCCTTGTTTTTGTTGTCAATCTTAGACGTTTTATGCTGCCTCATCATTTGGTCTTTCCTCCTTTTCAAAGAAGCTCTTTATCTTTTTTTTTTTTTCTTTTTTTGGCTTGAATTAACTTGGGGGCTTGCCAAAACTGACTGAGATGAGTGTAAACTGTGGGAAAATGGTGTACATGGAAGTGCTGAAAAAAATAATTGGGGAGAGGACACATAAACTAAAATAAGGGTAGGATTCTGACTTAAAGGCTGGCACTAGATGCAGTTACAACTTATTTGCCACTATGAAACCTGCCACCAGATGCAGCTTACTTGTTATTTGCTACTCAGAGATAGGGTTTTGATATAAGTCTGCAAAGGACTAATTTATTATGTCCTTTGTACAGTTAAACCTTTCTGCTAATGTTAATCTGTATTGCAGCTGCTCCCCAGTGCCAGCATCACTACCACCGCTCCACTCCAGACCATCACGCATTAGATCTCAACAAGGAGAACAAAACCTAGATCCCTCATATGCCCCATTCACAGGAGTGTCCATGCTTCTGTGAGACTCTGATGTGCCACTGACATGCTCAGAGATGAAACTCAGGCAGTAATGCAAACAATGGGGAGTGGCTAGAAATAAAAATGAAGCTTCCTTGCTGACCTGTCACTTACCTCCAGCTGCACGGTCTACTTGCCAACAAGCCAAGAACTGCAACTAGTTGATGGTCCAGGAGTTGGGGTCCCCTGCTTTAGATCATCTGGTCTAAATTTATTCTGTATGTTTTGCTCTGTGAAGTGTAGAATTTGAAAAGTTCATCCCTACAAATCTGATTGTTTTTTATGGATCCTTCTTCTTTTGAGTTCACCAGGAAGAAGCCATGATAACTATCATTCCAACAATTCTGAAGTCAATGGCTAGTAGTTGATTTCATCTGAAGGAATGTGGCAAGATGTGAGGCACTTGGAAATGTGGAGAGATAAAATATAAATATGCATGATTATGCTTTCTTCAATATTGTAGTAGAATGCATACCTTTAGCCTGCATTCTAGTTTTTCATTAAATATATATACTATCTGCTCTGTGTATAATATGCTGCTGAGAAACTTGAAAATTGTCTCAAAGTCAGAGAATGTGGGGCAAATCTTAAAAGCTATCTATATGCATATGAGTGATCCTTCAACTGTAAAATGATAATAAAATCTCCCACTGCACAGTGTTACTTTGGAGATTAAGTAAGATAATACACTTAATACTTAGCAGAGAGACTGGTTTATAAGAGATTTCCCTACAAATATTAGGCTCAATTTTTCTTATCTCATTTCAGACAAAAGAGACTTATTCATTTTTCAGGATATATTAATAACAAGAGAGATCAGAAAAGACTTCATAAAATGAATTATAAGTATCTGTGTTTCTGTTCAGATTTTACATCAATTTCTTTTTTTTTTTTTTTATAAAAGAGGTTTTTAAAGAAAAGATATATTACCAGTGTAAATACAACATTTCCTCTTAGTGAAAACTTGTGATAATAACAGTTAAGAACTAATTATTAACTAAGAATAAGTAAAGGGCTTGCTTGCATGGCCTAATCTTTACCATTATACCAAGATTTGACACTGATTCTGTCACTGGAATCTCAAAACAATCCAATTAGATAAGTTTTATCACTATTGTAAATTGAGAGAGGTGAACATAAATCACAATATTTCAGAAGTAGCCCTGAGTCACACATGTGTCATGAATAGAAAACAAGAATAAAGCAAAATCCTTCTATAAAAAATTAACATAGATAAGGAATAATCTTACTCTATTTTCAGATTTTTTAAATGGTTTCATATGAGATGTCACCTAAATGTTCAGTTCCAGTAGGAAATCTTACATGTGCATTTTTTCTGTCAACAGTGTTTCCAAAAGTCCTTTTTAAATAATTTCAAGTAAAGAAGCTCACTTTTCAGACCTGTATTATATTTATTTGTATCACTCCTTTATTTCAGCAATTTCTTAATGATATATATTTAAGGTTTTTTTTCTGAACATAGAATTTTGTTGAAAACACTGAAATTAATATCCTAGTGTCAATATTTTCCTCTAAAATTTCTAACACAAATAGATTTGCTGAGCCAAGCAAATCTTGCTGAATTTGATGATACATGCATTTCCCAAAACCTTCTAAAACCAGATGTTTCAAGATCTTTTTGAAATTAGTGGCTCCATTTAACTTGGTCGAACAGTCATTCTCTATATTGTATCTTGGTCCAATCTCTGCAATATTATTGATTCAATTCCAATCGTGTTAATAAACAATAATAACTAGTTTGGGTAAATATTGTTTTAAATTTTATTTTAATGATACATTTTAGATGTACATATTGATAACATTTATCATAGGGAATTTGCACCTGTACATGATATATCTTGTTGCTTCTTTTTTTCTCATTTAGGCAAATATTTTTAAGGATAGTTTTATCTGTATTTTGCATGTGAACAAAATTCATTTTATTTTGTACTGACACTAAATTTCTATTTAGGGAGAAATACTTTATTTAAAATATTGAGGCTTATCCAGTAACATTTATACAGTCTTTAAATTTTTCTACCATTATTCAAATCTTTCAACAAAGTTTTATCCTTTAGAATACATATTTTATACATTTCTTGTTTTATCAGCTGATATCTGTACATCATATTTGGGTATGTGAGGATAGATTTGGAAAATAATAAAAAGAACATTATAAACAGAAGAAATAAATATTTATAACCATGCAAAGATACATAAAAAGAAAATGATTCTGGGGTACTCCAGAATCCTCAAATTGGTAAATGTGACAGCATGATTATTGGGCTGGTCTGTTTGAGGAAACACTTATTTTTTTCCTATTAATATGATTTGTTAGAGTCCCTGTAAGTGCCATCAAAACTGGTTGCTACTTTAGTATTATGGACTGATACATTAAAGAACCCGATTTCATTTTGATATTTGACCATTGACAGTTTTTTTTCTCCTCCCTCTCTCCTAGATTCTCTTCCACCAGGGCAACCAAGGAGCAGTCACAACTTTTGCCTACACAGGAAATCTCCAATGTCAGATTGACAATCTTTTACCTGCAGGCAGGAAGTCTGCCCTGGTTTCACTCATGAACCAAGATAAAAACTTTCCAACTATCTCTATCCTCTGCTTGCCTTCTTATCAGATGCTTGCTGAGTCTTTCCCTTTCCGGTACTACTCAACTAGTTGTGTGTATTAAATGTACTTTATTCATAGTCTCGCATAAGCACTTGTAATTTCAACATCTGTCTTTGTAGCTGAATAAATTACTGGGCAGGCCATATTCTGGTTGAATGTGAATTGATCAAAATGTTACTGATAGAATAGAAAGAGCAAGTGTGTTCCCTCTGTCTTGAACCTCCATTTCACATGGTGCAGTTGTAGCCAGCAATGTGGGCCAGAGTAATGCATTACACATCCAGACCTGTCCGATCGTTAAAGCTTGATCTTTAAGGTTTTCTCCTCTCAGGTCTACTGCTTGAATGCTGACAGCACAAAGTATCAGAACATGTTGGCAATGGAAGAACTTCTATTAATCTGGTTCCCTGAGGTGGATTAATTATGATCAACTCCATCAGGAATGCCCAGCTGAACTGAGCTAGTGTGGTTCTGGGTGTAAGAAACCCACCTGAGGATTATTGCCAAAACAGCATAAAAAAGAACAGGAGGGCAAGGTTGCATGCTGATGATTCCTCAGGAGAAGCTTTTTTGTGGCTGATTCTCTCAAGAGGAGCTCAGCTGTCCTCCTTGGAGGAGGAGCTTGGTCCTTGCTGTGGTAGGGGATGGCTGCTGTTCTCTTCAGGGGAACTCTGGTCTTCATCTCAGACTTAAGCATCCTATCCTGGTGCCAGCATATATTCTTCAGCCTTTTAGTGCAGACACGAACTTACACAGAGCATTGTAGTGGGATCCCAGGCCTTGATTGGATCTTTCCGGTCTCCAGCACAGATACTTTGGACCCTCCTGCATTTGGCTTGTGGGTGAATGTTGTAACTCGTAAATGTCCTGTATTAAATCTGCTGTCTTGCAAACCATTGATCCTACAAGGCACTGACTAATACAGTCCCCAAAACATATTATTAGAGAACAGGTCCTGTATACACAGCATGACAAATAATTACTACAATGATGTTTTTCCTGAAGGCATCACATTGATGGAAAAATGCAGAAAGGGTGACAAGGAAGATAGAAACCTATCTTTCATTACGCAAATATATTAAAATACTTCTGATACTTTAGTTTTGTTTTTTCTACTATTATAAACAGATTTAACACAAAATATTCATTAGCAAAGCTCGTGTATATAATAGGAAGAAGAACAATTGAGAGGATATTGTGCTCTATCATATCCACTGGTTGCTTTGAGTTTAAATGTAGATGACTAAGGCAGTTAAATTATGGAGTCTGGAAATATGCATTAATAAAATATATGAGGGACTTTCTATTTAAAAAGGTATACCAATGAGCTCACTGGAGCTAAGCTCAAATGAAGTGAGGAATACTTGCAGTTTTGTTTAATAAAAAGTGACTAGTGTATGGTTTTCTGGAAATGACAACAAACAGATTCTTAAGTTTACAATGAATATTTGCTTTCTGCCATATCATTAATTGTAACAGAATTTCATTTAAAAGAAAAGGAATTTTTAAATGTTCAAATCAAATGAGAAAACTAGAGTACTAAGATTTGAGCTGTCCCCAAAATATCAAATAGTTTGGATTTAATTTGCCAAAAACTTGCTCTTTTGTTTTATACATTACCACATTTAATCTCCACAGCCATCTTTTTTTCTAAAGAGAGTTTCTTTCATTCATAAAATTATGTACACCCTTAAATAATCATTATAAATAAAAAGCAAAGGAACAAATCTAGAAAAATGAATTATCCTGGTTTTCTAGAGTTTTAACCTCTCATTTTCCTAAATATTTCTCAAGAATTGTGAAATAATGAAAAAGTTTAAATTACTATACTAATCCAAAAAGATTTTGTTTACATTCTCAGAGTTACCCTAAAAATATGCATGAAAAATGCAAAAAAACCTTGATATTTCCAGACTTCGACCTTTCTGAATATGACTCATGAATTTATTTCCATACATTGCCATTTAAATTCATTTTCTCATGTTAAGTCAACATAATTACTGACCATTTAAATTATCAACATTTTTCTGTAAGAATGTATATCTTTGCCTTTGTGTACACACAACTATAAATTCTGTCCCATTTTAAAGTAAATTGTTAGTTTTCCTTTTTGGATTATGCTGCAAGCCAGTTACCACTAATATCTAGAGCTCCTGATAATAAAATGGCCTTTGCTATTTTTGTGTATTATTCTGCACCTGTAGGTGTTTTGTTTTTTATTTTTTTTTAGCGAAGTTGTTTGCTGTCAGCAAATTATATTTAATTATGAATTTACATCTCACATCCCTATAATATGTCAGGGAATTTTAAGGCTTTGAAAAATTCATGAAAGCTTTCCCGATTTGTCAGCACTGAAAACAAGATTATGCTAGTTTACAAAATGCAGTATTTAGGTCACAAAATATAGAAAATGTTATTGTTAGTCATTTAATTATCCAGTGATGTATGAGTTAGAATTATTCCTCAGTCCAATAAAAGACTAAATCAGTAGGATCAATTTTTTAAAAGGTCAGTAACTTTGTAGTATTAAGATAAGCTTGGAGGGGTTGGGGATTTAGCTTAGCAACCCCCCTCCCCCCAAAAAATACCTTGGAGCAGAAAACTGCATTGAGGACACACAAAACCAAACTTGGCAGACTTTCTGAAATAGCAGGAAGCGTCCTGGAAGGAAACACATTTCTAATTCCCACAAAATTTATGGGGCTGGGGATTTAGCTCAGTGATTAGAGTGCTTGCTTTGCAAGCACAAGGCCCTGAGTTCAATCCCCGGCACCACAAAAAAAAAAAATAAAATTATATTGACAATAATTTTATTGGTTTAGTTACTGGCTAATCAAATCTGATCATTATGGTTATGCAATACTGTTATCAATTTCATCTTTTTTCCAAATAATATTAATGGTATGATTTAGATAATTGTCTTTTAAAGATCCATACATCAATTATTTACTTCCTAGCATGGCATAATTGGGAGTTGGTTGTGACCTAAGAGGTGGGGCCCGGAGGGAGGTCTTTCACTTATTGGGAGTGTGGTGGCCCTTGAAAGGAAGTGTGAGACCCCAGCCTCTTACTCCTTTACTTTCCAGTCGTGGGTCAGGGGTTGGCCTTGCCACCTTCTCTTGCCATGTTGTCCTGCCTTACCCTAGGCCCCCAAACCCGTCATAGACTGCCATCTCTAAACTCATGAGCCAAAATAAACTTTTCTCTTTATACATTGATTGAGAAATTTGTTATACTGATGTAGATATGCCCAAGGCAGTCAATTTTGCCATCACTGAAATGGGGGAAAGTGAAATTCAGTGTGAAGATACATTCTTGCGAAGGTACAAAGCAAACTTTCTTTTAAGAATTTGGGTTTTTCACTGAAAGGAAAGATGGAAAGGAGGGAGGAGGATTAACTTCAGGGAGTGTTTTATCTCTTCTGCTAGGTACTTTTATTTATATTGCATCATCCTCTCAGCAATTCTATTTCCCGCGGTAGTAATAGATGCTTAGTTCACCATAAACCTGCAAAGCTCCATAATAACTTTGCAGATAGTGAAATCACAAGGGCGTCTTGCCTCATAAAGTTGGCTTGTGATAGAGCCAAATTCCTCTAACAGCAACGCCGATACTGTTCCCATCACAGGATACAATGGGGATTTAAGGTGAGATAAATGTCAGCTATTACCTGAGGTATTCTTTCAATTTAGATAATATAGAAGAAATTGTCCTGACAATGCGATATATTTTCCCCTGTATCAACAATATTTCCAAGCATTATTCTGGGTGTGTTTTTAAAAATATTAAACAATATTTTTAAAACAATTGAAAGCTCTAGTAAACTATTTTTTCACGAAAGTGAAACTTTCCAAGCACATTTTAAGGTTATATTACTTTTATACTATTATTTATCCATTATATAACTAGTAGAATTTCTTAAAAATTAGCTAGGAATACTTTGACGAGGTAAGAAAGAGTAGCAGATTAAGATGTTAACATTTATACTGATGTATTCGTTATGTTACTGCTTGTGTTTTGTGCCCGTTGATCACAATCGTCGACGTGCCTGGGTTAAGAGATGTGGAAGCGCCGAGGGGATCGTGCAGGCGCAGTTCTGCTCTGCGTTAGTCACTGGCGTTCACAGCAAGGGTGCTCGGAGGAGCTGAGGCCCCGCAGGACTTGCTGTGTTCCTGGAGAGTCTGCAGCGGGTGCTCCTCCCTGCGCTCTGCTTTCCTGCAACACGCAGCCAGCAGCTTTGCTCTGCCGATCACTCGCACCATGTCTCTGCTTTTGAGCCACGCAACTGTAGACTGAA
The DNA here is from genome assembly GCA_004026905.1 of Hystrix cristata. NCBI lineage: Eukaryota > Metazoa > Chordata > Mammalia > Rodentia > Hystricidae > Hystrix > Hystrix cristata. The sequence goes on from PVJO010026436.1 coordinate 19,022, forward strand.
CCCCTGAGGCAAATTGAACTTTTCCTTCTTGAAATTGTGAACCTTGGATATTTTATTCCAGCAAAAGGAAAACTGACCAATGCACTCTTTTCTAATCAGTTAAATTTTTTTCTTTTTATTTGAAAATATCAGAAGAATAGCCATTTTCTACAAAGAGTTACGTGCGATAACTACTTTAATATGATTAACTTTCACATTTTTTGTTAATTGCGTTTTTATTTCTGTATATAATTTTTCTGTGTTCTAAGTTACAAAATTTTTTCTCACCTCAGTAATGAAGTAAATAATTAAATTTAAAGTAACAAAACAATATATTTTCATATATTTTGGTTTTCTGTGTACATAAACCAAGGGATGCACATGCAAATATATGACAAATTGTTAGTATGGAAGATAACAAAATTAATGCTGAATTACCTCTTTTGTGCAACAAAATTTAATTTACCAATACTGTAAGCCAGTCACTAGATTAATTGTAGAGGTTATAACAGTGAATGGATTAGTCAGAATCCTTGTTATCATTAAGTATAAAATTTAATCTAGGAGGTAGTTTTGAAAAAAATATAAACTCATGAATTATGATACAAGACATATACAGTGAAGAAAAGGTATAGTTCCTTCTATACATACTGGATCTATTGCTTTAGTGTTAATAGCTGATAAAATCAGTAAGAACAAATCTTTTTCTTTTAAAAAGACTTAGTTTGAACAAATTGCTTAATAGTCATGGTTACTAACATTGAAAAGCCCATATATTTGAAGAAAGAACATTATTTGATCATGATGTATTTTTACTGACCTGATATTATTTTCTTCTGGCTAGTATTTCATTTAGAATCTAGTATTTCATTTAGAACCTTTGTATTTAATATACAAAGTGAAATGAATGCTTAGAATGTTTGGGGGAACTGTGCATTCTTTATAATGGGTTAGCAGTAATGTTCTATAGTTCTTGCTTTTTCTATATATTTCAAGATCTTTTAGATAATTTGTCTTTGAAATATGATAGTTTCCCCAATTTAAAAAAAAAAAAAAAACTTCTAAGGAATTTTTGCTAACATTTCCATTTGTGTTCCATGAAATTAGCTCTTAGAGTTTCTTTACTTGAGTAGCATTTGGCAAATTACTTTTCTCTACAAAGTTAGTAGTTTCCTCAAAAATATTTACAGAAAGGCATTAAAATAAAGTCTTAAGAATTTGTTTCCTCTTCTGATGGTATTCTTATTTCATGGTCCACAAATTAATGGTTTATGTTTTCCTAAATTAAATTAGGTAATGAGAGGGAGTTTGTTATTTCTCACAGTGTTTGCTTTATACTTATAAAAAAAAATTTTATATTTAGTAATATATTGATTTTGTGAGGGGGGGCTATTTGCTTTAATTTTGCTGTTCTTTTTCCTATTTGTGATTTACGAGTTCTTCTTGTAACAATTGTTTCTTTGTTTATGCTACTGAGGTTTATTTTGTGGCATAATATATGCCAAATTCATCCTATTTTTTAGCACTGCTGTGTAAAGTTGATTTGTGATTTCGACTATGTAAAAATGGAAAAGTGTTAGCCAAGCGGTTGAACCCCCCTTTTTATGGGCTTTTAAAGGTGATGGGATCATGGAGGCTTGTTTCTGATTGGCTGTTTGCAGGCGAGGTCTGGGCAGAAGAGGTGGGTCACTGTGGGCGTGGCCCCTTCCTGGCCCCTCCTTCATTCCTCTGCTTCCTGTAGTCTTGAGGGAGCAGCGTCCCCCTCACTTTGTCACTGTGCTTTGCAGTCTTACCTGGGAGAGAGCCAACCATGAACTGCAAACGTGAGCCAAAATAAACCTGTCCTCCTTTTAGTTGCGCGTGTCAGGTATTTTGTCCCAGAGAAGCAGAAAGTGACTAAGACGCCCCCTCCTGCAGCAACAACTGCTTCTTCACTTTTCAGTAGTTCTCTTTCCAGGGCACATTTGAAGGACAGCAAAAGATTTCACTTTAATGAATTTAGGCGCCTAGAAAATCTGTAATGCAATTCCG